>CAUYQV010069013.1:0-46168 GCA_963574575.1 Galagoides demidoff | reverse complement strand
TTCAGGATGATGCTTTTTGATTTAGCACTGAGGCTAAACCTGTAGATTTGACACTGGTTGTATTCATGTTTACATGGATGGAGCTGGAAAATATTCTTCTTAGCAAAGTATCTCAAGAATGGAAGAAAAAGTATCCAATGTGCACATGCTTCTTATTTAGAATTTGTTTTCATGTGTGTATACACATACCCATACATACTGTAGATGTCGCACCATTTTCAACATACTGTTTACCGTGAGTACATAGTACACATACATATGGGCGGTTCTCTCCTTTCTTTATTTTCTGGTGAAAACATTTAAGATCGACTCTCTAGAGGATTTCAAGTGTGCCTCACAGTATCGCTAACTTTTCCCGGTAGTACTTTTCATATTTTCTGAGAACTCAATGTAATTTGTCAGTTCTGATATTTTTTAACAAGTATAAGGAAATGGCTTGTAGAACAAACGGTAGTAAAATACTTGAGATAAACGCTTACTGTTCATGACATAATCTCTTATTGTTAAATAGGTAGATCAATAGCAGGTTTACGCATAGATTCAACCTTAGGCTTCATTTTTGTGGACTTCTTATTTTGATATTTCAAACACACCAGGCAGGAAAGCACTCTCAGGAAGGTTTTAAGAAGGGAATGCTTCCCCGTGGTGGGGATGACAGCGGTTTTCAGGCGTAACCATTCCGGTGGATAGAAACCAGGGTGGGACACCAGTTGTCCAGCCTCTGCTTTGGCTGTTAATCTGCAGAGTGGAAAGGCCCTCTGAGATAAGAGGAGAGGGGAGATTAGGAGCAGCACTGGTGCCCAACGTACTGACAGTCATCCTTCACTCAGGCCTGGGCTGTCTCTGTTGTTCTTTGGGTTGAGTTTACTTTTAGTTCTTTGGTAAATATAATGTGTCGACTTCAGAACCAGCCGATGTTTGTAAGCACTGGGATGAATGTTTTCTCTAGTGGGTAAATTTAGAGAAGTATGTTAGTTTTGAGTGTGGATTTAGGGGCCAGGTTTATTGCACTGTTTTTTTTTTTTCCAGAGGACTTGACTAAGGAAATTTTGTCATCAAATGATAGAAATTAAGTTGAGCTTTATCAAGTTGTCATTTTGTAGGTCAAAACTGGTCAAATATCAGCAGTGTCATATAGTTCAATTATAGGTGCGTTCTTGTTAAGTTCAAGATTCTGGATTTGCAGTTTAAAGAAAATGTAGTCTCATTTGTTTTTGAGTTGGCCAAATTTCAAATTTTGGTAAATTGTTAGCCCTTTAAATGATCTTCAATTATGTGCTGCATTGCCCATCTGCGTTCACTTTTCTACGGCTTATAGATTTTTTTTTCCTGGTAGTATTGGCATTTATTCATTCAAAACTGAATGTTTGATCCATGGAGGGCATTAGAGTGCAAAACAAAGTTTAATACGTCATAGCCTTTACCTTCAAGGAATCATGTGATAATTGTATAAACTGTTAAATAAATAATTACAGTATAATTGGGTGTGGCTGTAGTTGAGCTTTCTGCAAATTTTAAAGGATGAGACAGAGGAAAACATAATCAACTCGGCTTAATAACAACTTTTTCTAGGAGGCGATTATTTATGTTGGTATTTATACTCTGCGTAGAAGGGGAAGGACATTCCTGGCTAAGTGAATGCAGAGATCAGACAGTAAAATAAGGGCTGGTCCTTTATCTTTAAATAAGGCATAAAGTGGTGTCAGAGTAGTGAGTGGTCAATGATCTATCTGGCAAGGTAGATGAGGGGTAGATTATGAAAGCCTATGCATTGATGTAGATAAGGTATTTGAAGTATCTCCAGCTGTAGGCAATGGGCAATGTCAAAGATATTAAAACAGGGGACTAGAATGACATAATTTTATGATATAGAAAGAGACAACAGTCTGCAGTGGGGAGGGGGAATGAGAGAGAAAGTGAATAACTCTTTATCAGAGTTTTGACATAGAGTTGGAATCTATACCAGCATTTATCCTGCTTTTTCATTATCTAGAAGAAAATGAGGGAGAAGGAGAGTCTCATTGTTTCATTTGTTTGTCTTCATGTCTTACTAAGGCCCATCAATGATCTCTTATGTAATCTTTATAATTGCGTGCCTTTATTAGGTGTCTATATCGCATAAACCATAACTAGGAATGCAATCTAGCATGACAGATACCAAGTAAGTAGTCCTCAGAAATTCAGGATACCTCTTGTGACAGTGTTCTCTTGGAAAACTAGTTCAGGGTTTAATCATTTACTAAAAGTCTAGTATATACCAAGAATAGCTCTAGGAGCTAGAATAAAATATTGAGGAAGACATGGTGCCTGCCTCATGAATGTACATCAGAGGTGCAGTTTTACTGAACACGTGAATATTTTTGTATGTGTGTGATACTAGTAAAAACCCAGCTTGCAGTTTCCTAAAATTATGTTTCAGATATTTTAATAATAAAATATGAAATATATAAATAACGTATGATAAATCCAGAACTTATGATGCACACATCTCAAATCTTAAAAAAAAAGTATTCTCATGTAAGATTCCAGTTTTTCACTTGCATTTTTAAAGCTATCTTAAAGAAAATGAATCAGGGCGGTCCCTGTGGCTCAGTGGGTAGGGTGCCAGTCCCATATACTGAGAGTGGCGGGTTTGAACCCAGCCCCGGCCAAACTGCAACAACAAAAAACCCTGGGCCTTGTGGGAGAAGCCTGTAGTCCCAGCTCCTCGGGAGGCTGAGGCAAGAGAATCGCCTAAGCCCAGGTGTTGGAGGTTGCTGTGAGCTGTGACGCCACAGCACTCTACTGAGGGCGATAAAGTAAGACTCTGTCTCCAAAAACAAACAAAAAAAGAAGATGAATCAAATTGTTCATTTCTATCTTTGGTTAGATACGCGTGATTTCAAGTAATGCCAGAGTCTTAATCAAGCGTTATTCTCACAGAGACGGCGCCCCCTCCCGGCGAGGCGGAGGCGTTCCCCTCCACGCTGTGTTTTCCCTTCCTTCTTCCACCAGTTCTTCCCTTTTTGCATCTTTGGTGTCCGTTCTCAGTTGACGTCTTTCCCCGTCACCTGAACAAATGCTTATCTCCGAAAAACCAAAAACCGTCTAGGCCTCGCTTTTGGGTGCTGTGCGTTTGTTGCCTTCCCTCCTGCTCGGGTGCCTGTGTGCTCGCTATCCTTAGCCTTTTCCTTCTCTGTGGTAGAGATTGCACATGTTGTAGTAAATGATAATGAAAATTATGTTTTGCTCGTAGGATAAACATTAAATGGCTTACATGACAATCACTTCAAATGACCTTTGCATATTTCTACTAGCACTAAAAAGTAATAAGATGCTTAAGGAGTGGCCAGTGAATTTTACCTTATTCACAATGAATTATTTTTCGTAAGTGAATGTCAGGGCTGGTTTTGTTTGTATTTATCTTTCAAGTGGGTTTTAAAACTTAAAATGGTTTGTCATAAGACTATTAACATCAAATAATTCTTACAAATGTATTATAACGAAGGTGCACTGTCAATTTTCGTTATTAGGTGAATAAATGTATGTGGGGAAGATCGTATGTAGCTGCCAACTCTTATCATAATGCCTTAATAATCATTAGAATTTGGGAAGATTGAGTTTAGAGCCTCTTAGATTTATATAAATCCCTAATTTCCTGTTTCAAAAGTTGATTTGACCTCTCATGACCCCATAGAGAGAAAGGTGGGAGTATTCCTTGTATGCTACATATCAATAGTGTTTGAATGGGTCTGTTTACTCTAAGAAAATCCAAATATCTTCTTATGTATTAGGATAACATCCTTATCACTTAATTTGAATCACACTTATATATTAAAGTGAAATAGTTTAACCTCTACTCAGTAAATAATACCTATAGATATGCAATTGATGTTCAATGTTCATAACACACAGTATAAGAAACGGAAAAAAATACACTTTCCTCAGAATAGAAGTACTTCTCTTTAGATACTATAGATCTAGGTAATGAGTTGCTATGACAAAAGAAGTGCTGCGTATATACTGAATTACTTAACAGCTAGAGAATGTCTGTGGAACAAAACCAGCCCATGACCTTGACATAAACACAATGGTAAATGAGACGCTGTTGATGTGTACTTGGTATGAATTTGTTCTTAAGGTATATTGAGGAAGTAGCTATGGTATTATTAGCTATTTGCAACCTTCCTTTATTTATTCTCCACTATTGCTGCGTATTTCAATATGAATAAAAAGTAAGTATAAAAAAGTGACTAAACTTAGGGGAGCAGGTATACACTTTAAGAGTCCCTGTGTGTCCGGTGGGTAGTTTTTATGAAGGTGAAGGTGCTTGGCTTGCAGTTAATTCAGGGATCCCAGCCAGGTTCTGGTCTCAGCCCATAATATGAGTCTGGTGTTAGGGAAGATGATTCCCACATGGCACAAATTCTTACATCTCAGTCAGATAGTTTAGTAACTATGTAATTAAAATCCAAACTTATCTTTTAGAATTTTTGTTGAAGAAGTTTTCCTCATGTCTGTTTACTTGAATTTCTTTTTTGGTGTGATTTCACCATATATATTTCTAGTATATAAAATATCCTTGGAGTCAAATGTGTGTAATGAAAATGTGTATGTAGTGCTAACGTGGATCCTTTTGTGTTTTTTGCAATGTTTGAGTATTCTCATTTTGGTTAGAGCATGACTGAAAAATTGAGCTTCCATCTTAAATTAGTTTTCATATGGGATTTAGTTGCTGATATTAGTGTATTTCATTGTCAAAGGCAGTAACCATAGCCTACATATATGGAATGCTTAGGTTTTGCAGCAAACAGTTGAAGTTTGTCACATTTACTCCCTCATTTAATTTTTATATCCACCATAGCATGTAGTTATTGTCATCGATTCCTTAGTATGTTACAATTTAGATTTTGCATAATTTTGGAATTTGACCCAGTGTTAATTCATTCAAGTGCAATCATGAGTCACTTAGTGGCAGGGATACTTTCTGAAAGATGTGTCTTCAGGGACACACGTCATACAGGACCATACGCTAACTGAGATGGCGTAACCTACCACAGACCTAGGCTATAGATTGCTCCCAGGGTACACACCTGTATAGCACATTCCTGTACTAAACGGGGGAAAGAATAATAACACAATGGTAAGTATTACCACACTAGGAATTTTCAACTCTATTATAATCTTATGGGACTACCACTGCGTATATGGTCTATCATTGACCAAAATGTTGTCATACAGTACACAACTGTACTTGTAAAACAAAATTCTTCATGCAAAATATATTTACTTACTAAATAAAGTTGAAGGAGCAGATTGATAGGAGTGTTTTCCAACCAGCGTGTTGGCCTTGGCTCTGCTGTTCGTTCTGAACTGGTAGTGACAGCTCCTTCAGCAGTGGGGGCGCTATTACAAAAATGGTGGGGGAGGACCTGCTGGGAAGGGATGATAGCAAAATAAAGGCAGGAAACTGCTATCATGGAGCACCTCTGTTCCACACCTGGATACATCCTGTGCCATCCAGTGTGCTCATCAATTCTGTGAGACCCAGGGAGCCTGATCCTTATTTTTGTAAAGGGGAAAAAGTTAACTGGGGTAAAAAGATATTAGATCTTACTAACAGAGGCCATCTACCTAATGACCCAGATGGGATTGGAAGTCAGAGGTTAGACTTCAAAGCTAATCTTCTCAGTCCTGTGCCATATGTCTTCTGTTGCTCAACATTTTTGAATGTTTTAAAATAATTATTTTTTTCCTGTTGATGGTATTGAATATGGAAGTGAAGAAGAGACCACACAGCCCTGACATGATAATCAATACACTTATTCTTAAAGCTGTTCTTGCCCTCCTCACCTTTCCTTCCGCTGCCCGTCTTGAGCTCTGTGGTTGCTGTTTCATGGTTTTCTGCATTGTACTGCCCCCTGAAGAAGGGGGAAGGTGAGGCAGTGATGATAGGACTGGATTGAAGCATCGAGAAAATGTCACCGTTGGTTTTAGCCATCCTATCACTGGAAATGTTGAAGTGTCAATATAGCTCGAAATTGACCATGTTTTTGGTCTCCACATTTCCTCATCAGGTATTTGGTAATCAGATGAAGAATACCATCTTATTACATACTCTGTGGGCATACCATCTTATGATTTAGTCTACAGGTATCTCCCACAAGAATTAGAAAAGGAAATTCAAATCAATTGAGTGCTTTTTCATGTTTCTGTTCCTGGGAGCCCTAAATATAAAAATCAAGGTCACGATATAATTTTATGGAATTTTTCTGTACAAGGACCGAGACAGTCATTGTAAGAAGTAAAATGATGCCTTGAGAAAAGCAACGAGACTATCCTCTGAAAACAGGGGTTACAGGTCAGCTGTTGAGCAAACACAGAAAAGATTTAAAATGTCAGAATATTTGAAATAGCAAAGTGATTCAGCTCGTCTCTCAGATTGGTAGCTATTTTCCTCACTATTCCCCCAAAAGCCTTTGTCACAGGTCTTGTTAATTGCTAACCAGTAAGACCTGGTCTCCCCTTCCTTGCTAACCAAATCTAAATTTTATTGATGCATTTGCATTGTTCCTCCTACCGTGCACCTCAGAGCCTCAGTCAGGTGTTTCATCCCACGGAGGAGCCATGTGCTCCCATTGTCTTTGTGTAGGATGGGTTTGGCTGTATCCCCATCAGTGGGTACAGACAAGGAGTTCTCAGGAGAGCGTCCTTTGGATGTCCTATGGAAAATACTTGTTTTTGAGGAATGAAAGCAGATGTAGAACAAGCAGCTATTTTGAGGGGGGGGTTGTATTCTTGGAATTGCTACAGCCAACATGTTAACATGGGGACATCCGCCAATAGACAGCAGAGACGAAATATGGAAATAATGGGATATTAGACCTTGTCGATTTCCTGATTCTAGCCAACCCCACTTGTGCTCATGGAACATCTTTGCACAGGACTACCCTGCTTTTAGGATTATATGCTTTTTTACTTTGAGGATTTGTCTTATTAACTGTCCACTCTCCTTCCAACTTCCTGTCTCAGGCTTTACCATGTAATGATAAAATATGCTAAGACTTCACAGTTGTGACAGTGTTCAGACCATCCCAGGCGGCATCCAGGTATCACTTTTATTAACATTTTAAAGTGACAGTGTCAGATGACAGACATTGAGTAAAAATCATTTTCGTTACTTAAACACTGTAGGCATTTTACCCAATCATACAACCATGGTTTGCTTGTAGCCTCAGGTATACGGAATGTTGCCCATGCCTTTGTTTTTTTCTTGATTCACCTGCTGTTTGTCTTAGCAGTTTTACAAGATGATTTACCACTGGTAAATACTAATGGCATACCTTCTGCTTCTTGAAATTCGTCAGAATGCACAATGGAGTAGAGATTTTATTTTAATTGCGTTCGGAGTCTAATCAGAGTATATTTATTGCTGTAAATACAGTGGAATAAATGATTCCACTCCCAACTAAATGTTCAAGGGTGACATTCTTATCATCATTGCACATTGCACGTTGAGGTACACTGAATAAAGTATATTAAGTACAGAGGTTTTTTATTTCCAGTAACTGGTACATTTATGAATTCCTTTGTACATTTATTAATTCCTTAGTGTGCTTTTGAACAACTTGAAATTTGCGACATGACTAAACTTGACCAATTGTCTGGATCACCTTTCTCTGCAATAATGACTAAACTCGTAGCTGTTGGTCCCATTTTCACAACCAACCCTGGACATTGGGGCTAATGGGTCGCTTCTGAAATTCTTCGCATTTTTTATGACACTGTGATTATCAACAATGTAGTTTTGTTTATTAGTAACTTTTTAGTGGCTGAAGAAAATGGTTTACTTTGACTATGTCCCTGTTAAGAGGAAAAGCAATTCGCAGAAGTTTCACACGTGCTTTTGGTCCTGTGAAACCCGAAAGGGCATTTTCCAGTCTCCAGGGCTATTTTTGATGGACTTCCAAGCCACAGCTCAGTATGTGAGTTTGTTTCCAAACTTGAATTTCTCGAGTTTCAGAAACACAGACTTCCATTAGGCCACCAGGCTAGTACAGCAATGTTTAGATATTATTTCAATCAAAGAACTGTGTTCTATTACCCTAGGATCTATGTCAAGCTGTGGATTAGGTTAAAAAACCAACAAAAGCTCCTGGTGGTTGAAAGATTATAAGTATTTTGCTACATTACTGCATTGCAGGCATGAGCACGTTCCCCCAGCATTTTAGAGTTTCACAGTGTTACAATTAATTAATTGTGTCTATCTAGCTAAAACACTAGTCAGAGTTACTGTCTGCACTTTCAATAAATCCTTTGAATTCCCTTGATCTTTCTTTTTTCTTATCCTTCCTGTGTACTGTAGCACAACTTTCCCAAACCCATAAAACTTTGATTAATGGAACAAAGAATTAGACTTGAGATACCTGCTTTTGTTACTCTCCCATGCTTCTCTGACCTTGAGGTCGCTTTCTAAATGTATCTCAGCCTTTTCTCTCAAAGAACAATAAATGAGAAAACTGAAATTATAAAGCATGACCACCCTTGCTATCACTAAATCATTCAGGCCCGCACTTGTAACTAGCCACTCACTATAGACGTTCAAATACAGTGTTTCTTTCCAGAAAGTCGTTGGCATTCATTCATTTTTCTTCACCTTTTCATTCTTCAGCTCTCTAACTATGTGCACGTCTAGAAATTAGGTGGAAAATCAAGTGGGGCAGAGAGATCCAGTCTGTCAGTGGCTCTTCCAACAGTCATTCCCTCGTAACCTTGCAGCAATGTGGTTTCTGCATGAGAACAACACCCACCGGTTGCTTCTAAAACCCTCTACTAATTAATGAAAAGCAATTATATCAATTTGTTTCAGATTCTGATATCCAGGTTTAACGGCCTTTTTAGAAACCCTTGTGTTTTTATCCTCAGTTTCTCATGCATACAATTTGATCTTCTTTTGAATGTAGTTTTCTGTTCAAAATGCAGGTTACATTGTCTTTAATCTCTGCCCCTTTCTCTTCTCTGAAGCCTCTCTTGCTACTCTCGGTGAATATGGGAAAGTAGCAGAGCGGCAGGTATAAACATGTTCATCCTTGACCCCCGGGGAACTCAGGTGCCTTCCAGCTGTGCAAGGTGTATTTCTTAGTAGGGAGCCTGGTCTTGCCTTCACCTGGTGCTGCTGGTGGAGGCCACCATCATGTTCAGATTCAAAGGTGGCCAAATAGCATCCTGGGGACATGTCCCCAGAATG
Source organism: Galagoides demidoff (assembly GCA_963574575.1). Lineage (NCBI taxonomy): Eukaryota > Metazoa > Chordata > Mammalia > Primates > Galagidae > Galagoides > Galagoides demidoff. The sequence continues at coordinate 36,942 of CAUYQV010069013.1, read as the reverse complement.
CAGTAGAGCCTCAGTTCTGTCTGAAGGCTGCCAGGTGGAAAGATGGTTGGGTGTCCCGCTGAGAGCATCATGATTTGTGGGTGGAAACTGGCACGGGGGTCCTGTTAGGAGCACAGAGTCAGCCCTCTGTCTCGTTCTCTTTGAGAAGACCTGAACGTAAGATGCACAGCATTGCCTCTTTTCTTTCTCACTTTTTATGTAAACTCTTGTCACTGACATAAGGATCTACCTTATTTATACTGTGCTGTGGACGGACATCCACGTAAAGACTTGGAAATGGAGGCTGTGCTAACTCTCATCCTCAACACGGTGCCTCTGGAATAAATGGATATAGTTGAGAAGAACTCACTTTGTTTTCTTCTCTCCAAAATACTGAAATACAAACTCCACACACGCCATTGTTAGAGACTATCAGCTAAAAAGATGCCACTGTTTTTCCTAAAAGATTTTAATTGCATATCAATTAAATGAATTATTTTGCTACTAGGGTTTTTGTTTCTGAGGACAGGGGACATAAGAGTTGTGCACTAAAGCTGGTCAGATCCTATGTAGATAATGTCTTATTTACAATGCATTTAATTAACAGTAAACCTGCAGTTGCATTGTTCAGCAGCGGTGAGATCATACAGCATTATGTTTTTTACTAATCAGGAGACGACAATTTGAGAGTCAGGGTTGCTGGGACGCACACATCCCTCCCTCCTCCCTTTTGTCGTTTTACATTGAGCTTAAGAGATTGTTCTCTAAGATTCAGCACCTAAAGAATGCATTTTTTTATATTGTTCAAAGCTGACCTCTGCTTTTAGAAAAGTTTATCTGCACTTTTTCATCTGTTTAGAAACATACATTTTTGGTTAAGAGATCGAAGACAATCTTTCTTTGTCTTTTTTTTTTTTTTCTTTTCCCTCTGAGCTCGGGAGGTTGAGATAAAAAAGAATGACTGCTTTAAAAGTCACACATGGCTGTAATTTAAGATTTTTTTCCTCTCATTGTCCGTAACAGTTGAAAGAAACCTTCAATGAAAGTTTATTAACTAGGCCAATGCCTGAGGCAATAAAGGTTCATTTATTACCAGTTTCTTGGCTGTTTTTCTTCTTCTATTTTTCGGTTAAACTCATAGCGTAAGATAATACTTCACAAAATTAAACCTTTGACCTTCTGTAGAGTTAAGTCTCCTTTGATTAGATAAAGTAACAATTTATGGTCCAGCATGAGGTTGCACATGAAATGAATAATGCAACAGAGCCTGTGTGCACTGAGAATCTATTGCTTTTGAAAAGATGAATGCTGTTTAAAGGGAGAAAAGTCCGCCTAAGTGTGTTGTCTTTATTCCGTACGCACTGCAGCAATATTTCAAAAGGCTTCACTTCCAAGATAAAGTTATGTTTGAATTTTCTAATTCTCCTCAGAAAGATGTATGGTAAACGTATTGCAAAAAGCATTTGAAACTCTCTGTAAAATTGTCAGGCATATTAGGCCACCTATTGCAGGTATTACAAATAGCTGAATTTATACAATTAAAGAAATGCAGGAGAAAAATAATCATTGACTTTACAAATGGAACTCTAAAGGCTGGGGCAGTTAGAACATTGTAATTGGTGACAACGGTATGTGCCGCTCTTATCACGGCTTAAATCCGAATAAAACTTCATAACTTTGGTTTAAGAAGAAGAAGAAAAGGAATCATCCTAAAACATAATCATCGTAATAAGCTGGGTTCTCAGTTTTTAAAGCAAGCCCATGGCAGTTCAGTTGCTGGTTAATGTGATATAGGTAGCTTTGTAGCTGATATGAATATTTTAAATTTTGTTTGGTTTATGTCACGTGATAAATTTGAAAAGCCATAACTCACTGCCGGATGAAAAACTGAGGTGACATTTCTAGAAAGTTCTTTCATTGTTCTATGTAGAGTGGAAAGAATTTTCAGAATCCTTTGGAAAACAGGAGGGAGCAATATCAAATGCATCAATGAAAACATTTTACTGAAATTACCTAATTACCCCAGAAGAAATACACATCCTTGCTGAATCAGAGTCAATGTTTGCTTCTGTCTTCAGCTCAGTGAAACCAGAAGGATGTGGATGTAGAGCAGGTCGTGCTTCTCACAAGGCTGTTGTGATTAGCTGGTTGTTTAAATTACTAATTGACATGCAGAAGTTGAATGCTTGAGAGAAGTGTTTTAGTTTTAGTTTTGTTCTTTTTCAATTAGCTTAAATTATTTAAGGTGAATAAATCTACTGCAGTGATTTAGTTTCTTTTAATAGAATCTCCTGGTACAATATAAATTGGGTCAAGAGAAGCCATTGGATTAGTGTAACTACAGACACTGCTCCTAAAATGAAGTGATGTTAGGAAAATTGAAGGTTTGCTACGACTTACTCTTGTTTTGAAACAAACTAAAACATCTTCTCAGGATACACAAAAGTGTCACATTTCTTTAACGAAACCTTTCTTTCTGTTAGATGATTTTGCAGCAAAAAAGAGAAACGAATACTATGTTACTAACCACTGGTAATTCTTCCTGATATCCGCTAGCTCTGTTCCCAGTTGAGCTGGATTGAATATACTAATCAAACCTTATTTTAAAAAATCATTTTAAATGTGGACAGAACGTATTTCTTGAATAATAAAGTATAGGGTTGCCTTGTAATGAAACTAAGTAGTTTGTATAAGTTACACTCAGAGAGTTCAGTAACTTGATCATGATTGTGAAATTGGGCCACCGTAAAGTCTTCATCTCATTTGACGTGCCAACTCTTAGATGATGACAACACTAGAGGCTGTGGACCACAATCTGTATTTCTTTTGGATCTTCCCTATCATATTATAGCATCTATTTTTCTATATGATAGAAAAATAATTTGATAATTGAAAAAGATAATTTGATAATAGAATATAATTACAGAATAGAAAAAGGTCTATATTTACCTTTTTCATAAACCAGCTTTAAAATTGCAATCTCAAATCTTCTTTTTCCAAGCTTATCACAATTCAGATTTTCTTTTGAATGAGGAAAAGACCTCCTGCCTTGTAGGCTGATTATTAAGATTCCATGAGATATTAATATAAATGCAAAACCTAATAACCAAGAAGTGAAGAATATATTGCCTCAGCTATTACATAGTGACTGTTCACGTAATATTACCCAGTCCACCAAGATCTCGACTTCCCTTTAGAATGAAGAATAATGTATGCGTGTGTGTATATGTATATATATACATGCACACATACATACATTATGTATATATCCTATGTGTATTATTTAAATACATTTCTTTTATGAGTTTTTTATTTTAAAAAGTTTATGGTATTATATCAGAAAACTTTCATGGCCACATCTTTTACACATACTTTTATCTCATCAGATAACTCCCCCAAATAAGACTCACATGGCAACATATCCATCCCTGTTGCTTTTTGTCATGTTCTTCCTTCAGTTATACACTGACAGAGCCCTGCTTAGTACCTGGATTCTGGGGGAAAAAAAAAAAAAAAAACAACAGGGAGACTTTAATAAGTATCAAAGAATTTGGACAAGGATTTACATGATATTGAGCAAAGTAGAAGATTTGTAGAGATTATTCTTAGGCTGAAATGCCAATGTTACTTCTTTGTAGGAAATTAAATGTATGACACCTTTCCCTCTTTTCACTTATTACATCGCCAGAACTTCCACCAGTTTATTAATAGTCACTCTCATGTGAGTTAGAGCCACCTGCTTGGGGTCAATTCACTGAGTAATTTGGAGTGATGGGTAATGGAGGTAGTAAGAAGTATGGGCCTTGGGGATGTGCCTGTGGCTCAAGGAGTAGAGTGCTGGCCCCATATGCTGAAGGGGGCGGGTTCGAGCACAGCCCTGGTCAAAACTGTAACAAAAAAAAAAAAGGGGGGGGAGGGAAGAAAAGTATGGGCCTTTAGAACAGCATATCTAAGGCCTAGTTTATTTTAGAACAAAAAAATGAGATAAAAGAAAATTGGAGTCAAAGATTGCCTATTTTAATTTGTTGGATTTGTTTTCAGTCTGAATTTGTATTATATTCAAGATAAGCAAAGAATAATAATTTATTTACTCTTCCTAGATGTTGTAACCCATGCGAGGTTTAGGATTCAGGCAAAAATTATAAATATTGTTCATCAACAGTATAGGCTACAGTGCATAACTAAAGTTGAATGACCTGACCATTGTTTCTGGGCCAAATACTCTAAATGCAATGAAACTTAATCACCAATGAACATTTAGGTCCTGTCTCTAAGCAGTCCATGTTATTCTGACATCACCTGAGTGATGATGACTTCGACTTCCTTTGCAGTCCTGAAAATACTAGAGCAAAGTGATTCCATTGCATTCAAAGATTTCATAGTTTACTGTATTCTGTACTTTTCCTTTTACATTTATTGATAGAGTCAGTGTAATCAATGCTGAATGGAGAGTTAGGGGAATTGGGATTACTCTATCATTATTTAATGATGTGACTTTATAGAAATGATTAACCTCATTGCCCCAACGTTTGATCATCATTAAAATAAAAGGGTCATATTAAGTACAGTCTTTCTGGTCCTCATGCTTTATATATTTACCATCACAACTAATTGTTTGGGAATAGTCTTGTAAAGGCAATGGTGTTCAAGGGGGAGTAAAAGGTATATATTCAATGTGAATTCACAGTGTATGCCTGTATCAAAACATCACATGTACCCTGTAAACAACTATGATGGACACATAGTAATTTTTAAAAAGTTATATATTCACGATCTTGTGTTACATTCTACTATAAATAAATTAGGCATCATTTTATTTAAAAACAAAATACAGCAATTATAAATTTTTCATTGGTTGCATTTCAGCCTGATTTAAGTTAGTAATCAGAAAGTGAGTTTTTCTTTTCTTTCTTTCTTTTTTTTTGAGACAGAGTCTCACTACATCACCCTCTGTAGAGTGCTGTAGCGTCACAGCTCACAGCAACCTCCAGCTCTTGGGCTTAAACGAGTCTCTTGCCTCAACCTCCCAAGTAGCTGGGACTAGAGGTACCTGCCACAATGCCTGGCTGTTTTTCGTTGTAGTTGTCATTGTTGTTTAGCAGGCCTGACTTGGGTTTGAACCTGCCAGCTTTGGTGTATGTGGCTGGCACCATAACCACTGTGCCACAGGCGCCAAGCCAGAAAGTAAGCTTTTCAAAACTTGTGTAGAAATGACATCCCCGGGGGGGGGGGGTCCCTCTTTTTGACTTCACTGCTGCTACAATCCCTTCCCAGTATGAAATTGGGATTTTAAGCTATCTAGATACTTGATTTATCATTATAATAACATGGTTAGTATTGTATATATTTCCAAATTAGTGGAGGTTTTTTTTTTAATCCAAACATTTTAAAAATCGAATTTAATGAATGACAGTCCAAAAACTGTTTTATAGGGGAGTGTTTCCCTTAATAACCTCAAGGTTCAATTTTTCCTCCTCTCTGTAGAATACAAATGTGTTTTCAAAGGCCAAGAAAAGTTAGTATAATGGACATTAAGAGACAAGTTCACACTCAAAATCTTCAGTCTAACCAGATTCACATTTAAGGAACCTATGTTAGCCGCTTACCATTTTTGTTGTTTGATGGTTCAAGAGCAAGGACAGACATATTTTATTAATAATTTTATTTTGTATTGAGAAATGACATGACTGAAAATTCAACTCAGTTCCTGGACAGCTGGTATTTAAATAAGGATAGGATGAAAACAGGGCGAAAAAAAGGTACTGGTGTTTTTGAGTTGTTATATTGAGCCAAGAGTTCTTCTAAGACTTGGAGTGATTTCAATTGAGTTGTAATTCAAGCTCATATGGTGCTTACAATGCACCTTCAACAGAGTTTTGCAAAGAGTCTATAGGAACTGTCAGCAGCAGAAAGATTACTTCACAGTAATGACTGTGGAATTGAACTATGCTTTTTGATGTTTTACTTTCTGAATTGAATTGTTGGACAAGATTAATTGCACACAGTGAGAGTTTTAAATGAATGACGATGTAAAGCATTAAGTTCCTCTGGATGCCACTTGGGGAAAAATAACTGGAAGGTTTAAATGAATAAATGTATTTAAGGCATAAAATGCCTGGGCTAATTTTAAAATTCCTTTACTAACATCCTCATTGAAAATGGAAACAAACCCACTTTATTCATCTGTCTTGGTGCTAGTGCTCTGGCTGAAGTAATTTAATATTCCTGCTTTCCACTAATCCTCTAGTTCAACAGAAGTAAACAATAGGTTTCATAAATTAAAAATACACTCTTCTGAACATGCTTATAAGATTAAAAAAACAAGGCTGTAAACATTTATGACTGAAACAAACTAGATTGTTCAAATACTGCCATGATGTATCATGTATATCAATATGGCACTGATATCAGTTAGAATGCAAACAAGGTTTTAAATGATGTGCCCCTTCATTTCAGCTGGAGAATCCGCTTCACACCATCTGCCTATCAGATGGTTAGGAACCAGGACTGCGTATTAATGCCACATGTTCGATTTTCCTCCTCCTTGTAATGGTTAGATTCATATTGCTAATAGCTGTGTATGAGCACTGTCGATGAAATTTCTGTGACGGCGGAGTGATGAGATATTTATAAGCCGCCTGTCTCCCTGAATAATCAGTAGGAAGGATGCCAGACATAAATAACTTATCAATTCCAGAATATTAATAATAACTACCATTGGCTATAACCTACTGGATGTTTAAAAGTGTTTCTTCTCGATTCGAGCAAAGTAACAGAGGCTAATATAGAGTCAATCGTATGGAAGGTTTGGACGCTTACCATCTCTTGGCTGTAACCCATTTTATTTAAGCATTAGGTCTGGGGAGATGCATTTTATATGGAATGCAAGGCAAAAGTAGACAACCTATCAAACATTTGGAAGTCATCTTGATGTCTTTGAAACCAAAGATCAAAGATTGGACCTTTCAAGTTAATGAGCAAACAAACAGATCAGAGAAAGAATTTGACAGCAATATGTCTCTTTTATTGATATTTATAATCTACATTTGTAATCTTCTATTTATAACTAAGGGTACTAACATATTTGAAATAAATTGAAGATACTTTTCCTGTTTAAAAGAGAGCAATCAGCATGGTGTAATGGCATTTGAAGAATTTAAAGAATTTAAAGGTTGCTTCCATAAAAGTTAAAAGCAGAAAGAAAACTATCTTTGCAGAGTGAAATAATGCCCTCATAGTAGTGATACCTTCTGATCTTCCAAAAGCTAAATCCGTGGGTATCGCATTTGAAATTGTGATAGCTTTGTGGCAATAGATCACAGATTAGAGATTTTAGTAATTTTATGATAAATTTGATCAATGTAGATAGCTAAATCAAATGATTTTATAGAAACATAATTTGTAGATATCCATTTATCAAATTCTCTGGGCTGTTAGGTACATTTTTTCATTTGCATCTTTGTGAGTAGCTGAACTATAAGGTAAAGCTATAAGGATTTGATGGCTGTTGTGATTATGAGTAATTTATAATATCGGCTGTCACGTGCCCATGCTGCTGCATGTTTTTTCACTTTAATTCTTCACAACAACCATGTGAGATTGGAATTGTTTCCCCCATTTTTAGAGGAGAGAATTCTGAAGCATGGCACCTTACATCACTTGCTTCTCTTTTCCAGTAAGTTTGATGTATGTTGTCTAAGATTCCTATGGTTTTTTGGAGTGTTTTTTTTGTTGTTGTTGTTGTTCAGTTACTGTTCCTGTATTACATTTAATCCTTATATGATAATGAGCTTAAATAACTAGTAACTTCCACGCTGGTCACGTATTCAATAGAAACTTGAAAAGACATTACAGGAGTAACAAAAAGTGAAAGTAAGCGAAATGTATTAATTAGTCAAGACAAAACTTTTCACAATCGGCAATTTAAAAAATAATATAGGATTTGCTCTGAAGAAGCAAAGCAGAATGAAACCCACAACAGGGACTTTACATCAGATCGTAATTCAGACGCTAACATGACAAGTCATGTTTGGAAGTTCTGTGTAAAAATGTATTTGTTCTTTTAAATCGCAAGGAATAGAATTTGTCAAGATTGAATAGGAAGGCAAAAAAGTACCCTACATATATTTGCATCTTATAAGACATATTGGATATTAACCTAAATTTGATGCACAGTCCCTGCCTGAGGGCTGTGGGCCTAGGAGTGCATCTGACTTAGATCTTTGAGATACTAAGCTAGATATTTATCTTGAAGGAAAATATCTTTATTGAACACAATGTTTATCAATCAATTTTTATCAATGAAAAATTATTATTCTTTTTTAAAGTTTATGTTGTGTTTTTTCTGTTGTTAATGTTATACAAAAATTTTTAAGTATTTGGTCCTTTTGTGGAAATTGATGGAGGAATTTTAAAGCACCCTCAGCTCAACCAATTAGTTTAGCTTGAGCTCCAGGCTCACTGCCTAGATTCCTAACCATCTAAAAAAAATACCGAAAATAAATTGTAAGTATGTGTTTAAGTTTTCCCACTGCTGAAGATAAAATTTGATTTAGAATCTTATCTTTTAAAATAAAAATAAATGAATCTACAGTGCCTGTTTTTGTCTCAGTGCATGAGATACTCTAAGTGTTTCTTAAGAGTACAAAAGTAAGTTTAATAAGGTAAAATAGATGGGTTAAGAAATACCTAGTGTAAGAGATAATGTATTCATTCATTTTTTGTCAGGTTTATCATCTGTATCTATCTATCTACTGTGTATTTTTTTCCTTCAATGAAATAAAGAAATCTGGCATAAAACCTATAAATTAAACAATAAGGAGCAATTACTCAAGCTTTTCAATTACCAGTTGCCAAATTGATTCACACATGTAAATGTTTACTAGAGTAAGTATGGAGTATGGTTACTCTCTCAATTACATACAGAGGTGCTGTATTACCTGGTAGGCTCTGTGCTGGTGCTGTGGGGGGTTAAAAGCATAAGGAGACTCATTTTCAAAAAAGTTTCCATCACACCAAAGTAGTACGTCTCTAAATAATGATTTTTTTTTTTTTTGGTCCAACATACAACCTGCTTGTATTTTAAGAATTTTTGTATTGATTCTTTTTTTTTTTTCAGACAGTCTCACTTTGTATAGCCCTCTGTAGAGTACAGTGGTGTTACAGCTCACAGCAACCTCAAGCTCCTGGGCTTAAGTGATTCTCTTGTCTCTGTCTCCCAAGTAGATGGGACTCCAGGCACCTGCCACAGCACCCAGCTGTTTTTAGAGATGAAGTCTAGCTCTGACTCAAGCTGGTCTTGAATCTGTAAGCTTAGGCAACCCACCTGCCTCGGGCTCCCCAAGTGCTAGGATTACAGGCCCAGCCCGGCTTCTTATTGATTCTTAAGCATAGACACTTTTGAATACCATAACAATGATTATCTACTTGATTAATAAGCATTTATTATAAGATACAGATGCACTTTTTTTTTTTTTGCAGTTTTTGGCTGGGGCTGGGTTTGAACCCACCACCTCTGGCATATGGGGCTGGTGCCCTACTCCTTTGAGCCACAGGCGCCACCACCAGATGCACTTTTTAAAGTAACGTAAAGTCACTGAGCGTCAGAACCAACTGGCAGAAATGTCAAAAAACCACAGATTCCTCAATTCATCCCAGGGCTATTCTACGAATGTGGGCTTAGGGTTGATAACGTTCATCTTAACCGTGAACCACAGCTAAATCAACGTAGATTATAACTTTTACAAACAATGAATTGCCTAGTTACCAGGAAAACATGGGTTGTTGGGAAGAGTTTAAAAGCAGTGGTAATTTGTAGCATGAGGCACTTTGGGGTGAGATATGGAAGTGGTAGTGGTGGGGCATCCATTCTCCATGGATGTGGGGCAAGGGAAGGAGAGTAACAAGAAGTGAGAAAAGGGTGGTGAAGGAAGGTAAAGGGTATAGCAAATGTTGCGGGTTGCCATCTTTTACACAAGTGGACAATTCTTGATTTTATAGAAATGTTGTAGTTTAAATTCTCTATGGAGTATAGAGCAAAGAGTGAGTTATTTGGTGAATTTACTGCACATTTTTTTCTTCCTTTAAGACAACTTTGTAGGCTGGGCATGGTGGCTCCAACCTATTTAATCCTAGCACTCTGGGAGTCCAAGGTGGGTAGATTGCCAGAGTCAGGATTTTGAGACTGGCCTGAGCAAGAGCAAGACCCCCTTCTCTATAAATAGCCAGGTATTGTGGTGGGCACCTATAGTCTCAGTTAGAAGGCTGAGGCAAGAGGATCACTTGTGCTCAAGAGTTTGAGTTGCTGTGAGCTGTGATACATGACATTCTATGGTGGGCAATGAAATGAGACTCTCTCAAAAAAAACATTAAGGTAACTTTGTTAGGGAACAGCATATATAATGGGATCTGCACCAAAGGCTAGGGTATAGATTACGAGCTACATTTTTACTAGAGACAGCAAGTTGAAGGGGATTTGAGAGTTACATGAGGGATTTGGAAGGGTCATCACAAGGCCAGTGAGAAGTGCCATAAAAGCAGAGAAGGGTGAATCTTTGTGATCCTGTCCACCCTTAGGCAAGATGTACCTTTGGGGAGTTATACTTTGTATTAAATTAACGAGATTTATTACTCCTAATATATTCACATTTATTATAACATAAAAACAACATTTTAAATTACTTTTCATTGAGATTGTCAAAATAATTACTATATCTCTCCTGGGGCTTTCCAAGTAATCTCATTTGATAAGCATTTTTTTCCAGTGACAGTTTGTACCATGGCATTGTGGTGGCTATTTGTAATACATACACTTAAGAAAGTATTTCTGATGTTTTGGGGAAAATGGATTGTTGGGAAGAGTTAAACGCAGTGGTAAGTTGTCCAATGAAGCACTTTGGGGTGAGATAGGGAAGTGGCGGGTGAGGGGGGGCGAGTAACAAAAGTCTCTATAGATGTGAGACGAGAAGAGTTATGTGACTTAGAGGATCTAGCCCTAACCCCCTCCACAAATAAAAGAGCAATAAATAGTTCAAAGGACGGCTTTGCTCTGCTCAGATTGCACTTTAAAAAGGCCTGTGGAAAGGTAACATGAACTAAAAATATACAGATGCTGGGGCACCAACTCAGATCCACTGAGTCAGGATCTCAGATGGCAGGGCTCAGAATTTGCACACCTTCAAAGTTTTGTGGCTGATCCTAATGCTCAGTGGTGGTAGCAAACTCACACAAAGAAGCAGGGTTGAAATGAACTCAAGCGAGTGGATCATTAAGTCTACTCGAGGAATAGGCTGGGGAAGGTCAGGTACAGCTCTTTAAAAGAGTGAACCTTGAGCTAATTCACGAAATGTTGAATTTCAAGGTGGAAATGAAGACGTAGGACCCTGAGCCTGCTTCTTAGAGAGCCTAATATTTAAGCCAGCGCATGACAGAGGTGCATGCAAGTCTGCGACTGGGGACTAGAGAGCTTCTCCAAAAAGTGGGACCAACGAGGGCAAAGACTGATTTGAAACAAGGTATGAGGTAGTCCAGTAGAGGCAATGGAGGGAAGCCTATGTCCCAGGAGCAAGGGGAACAGATGGTTCTACACAGAGGGCCAGGAAACTGAGCGTGAAGGGCCCTGACCACCATGCGAAGCCCTGGTCTTCACCATCAGATCTTCATTTTCCTAAGAAGAGGTTAGAGGTAGGGGAAGGTACAAGCTGTGAAGATTGATTGTAGCACTCTCAAAAAGAAAAAGATGGAATCTTGCATTGATGGGGGAGGCAGTGGAAATGGAGAAAACTGGTTGAATTTGAAAGATATCAAAGAATTAACGTGGAGAACTCATCAAGCAACCAGTTGAATTAGTGGAACAAAACCCAGCAACTATGTATGTGCATAGGTCGTGGCTTCCTTCCTGCTTTCATTAATACTGGGCTAAAGGCAGAAAACTAAAAATTATTGACGTTAACGACATGCACATGCGTGTGTGTGAGACGCAGGGATATCTTTTGTTATTTGTATTAGACATATAAAACTCGGAAACCTGTCAAATGTAAAATAAAGGAGTAAAAATACGGTCGTCTAAATAACAAAATTATGAAAAGTATTTCTAAAAGTCAGGGACTCTTGCAAGTATAAGTTTTTCTAGCAGAGAGGGTTCTACCCGTCTACGATATCCTGCAGGAATCAAGCTAGGCTGTGACTGCATTTACTAAGGATCTAGAATATATCGTATGCTTAGTTTTTACTAAACACGATATAGCATTCCTCACATGAATTATGTTATTTCATCCTTACATTTTCCCTTTGGGATTAGAAAGGTTTTACAGATGAAGAAACTACGTTCAAGAATGTTTGATTTGTTCGTCTGAGGCTGTATCATGCCCGGTTATATTTTATGATGCTTCATTTTATTTGAATCTGTATGATGTTAGCCAGCATAGCTCATGGATACTATAAGCAAGATTTGCCTGCATCGTAAATCCAATACAAAGCCCTTGAAATGTTCTACGTTGGAGATGGGTCAGTCCCAGGCAACCGAGGGAAGGGACCCATGGGATGTACACATTGATAACAAGGCAAAATTGAGGAAAAAAGATTTGTTGGGAAACACAAAGGGAATTTTCAGAGAACCGGAAAGAAAATGTTCTCAAACATCTTTGAAGGAAATGAGTAATTGGGGAGAAAATTCAATCATAGGAAGATGAGAGAATCAGTTCAAGTTGGGACTTAAAAGGCAATGAACGTGCAGATCAAACCCGGATGGATTCTTTGAGTTTTTATCAGTGCCTTTTAAGGGGCAGTTAGCAGTGTTTCATGCACAGATCTGGATCTGAAGGTCTTATTGCTCTGGGGTGAAGGTTGTCAGGGCCTCTTTGGTCGGATCTGAAGGAAAGGTGAAGTCTTCTAACCTCTCAAAAAATCGCAGAGATTTTCTTGAAAAAGAAAAAAAAAAGACTTTCTTCTAATTCCATGGGCTGTAACTTATTTGCTGTAATAAGTAGAAGTGATGATTAGTAGGGAGGAAAAGGAGGAGAGTGGTGTTCAGTCTCTAATCCACCAGCTGGGAGTGGAAATAAATCACACAGATAGACTCAAACGGCTGGAGCACTGCAGTCAGAAATACGAAAGCAGCTATGGCAAAAAGAGTATTTGTGGGGCTGGTGGGGGCTGGGAGACATATATCTTCTCATACACTGTTAAAGTTTTAGAATTAGGAGCGATCATTCATCTATGCCCGTGTCTGTCATTTTGCAGACGAGGGTTGCCAGGCTGAAGTGACTTGGCTTGGTATAAGTTCCCTTACTTACAAGAAGACAAACTATCCCACTGCTCAAAAAAAAAAAAAATTGCTTGTTGCCCCTCTACATAGATATATACGTTCAGAATAGCATGGTCTTAATGTTCTGGTTCTCCCAAATCTTGTCTCAAACTCTCTTTCTAATCTTATGTCTGCACCTTGCTCCTACTCTTTGGACGAAAGAGACAAACTGTCATGCACAGACGTCACAGCCTAATGGTTAAAACTGGCAACTCTGGGGCTTTGAAGTCCTGTGCCATGATTTCGTGATCTGTAAAGTAAGCATCATGGTAAAATTAATCCAGTAGGGTTACTAAGATGATGACATTACTTAAGTCAGCACTTACATTTAACAATTAGAAACAGAGTATTAGCTTTTGCTACATTTTATTTTACTTTTGAACACCTCGAACACTGGTGACACCAAGCTGTGTAGCAACACTTGGTCTGTGCCATTGAGTAGTTCCCAACTTAGTGAGGAAAACGCATATAAACAGACATTCACAGCACAACAGAGCACGTGCTATAATAGAAGCCCAGGTATAAACATGGTCCCGGGGGAGAAGAGCAGATGAGGGCTCAACGCAGGTTATGGTAAGACTCCTAGACAGAGGTAGCATTTGGGGGTAGCTCCAGTGAGTAGGGCACTGGCCCCATATACTGAGGGTGGTGGGTTGGAACCCTGCCCCCGCCAAACTGCAATAAAAAAATAGCTGGGCATTGTGGCAGATGCCTGCAGTCCCAGCTACTCGGGAGGCTGAGGCAAGAGGAGCTGGAGGTTGCTGTGAGCTGTGATGCCACAGCACTCTACCAGGGCGACAAAGTGAGATTCTGTCTCTAAAAAAAAAAAAAAGAAGAAGAAGAACTAGCATTTTGCTGGAAGATGTAAAGTCAGGGAAGTGAGCCATGGGATAAGAAGATTCCAGAAAATGAGAATGGAATGTGGGAAAGCACAGACTCAGAGAGGCAGGGCATCTATATGGATAACAGTAGCAAATTCAACATAGCTAGAGTGTAACACAGCAATGAAAGCTGGGGCAATGTAGGTGTCTACTTAGTGTAAGGCCTCGCGGGTTAATCTAGCAGCTCAGAGTTTCCCTCCCTTTAAGCAGCTGTAGGGTCTGCAGCAGGGAAGGACAGACTCCGATGGGTTTCATGGAGAGGTCATGGTGGCTGCGTTTCCAGCACTTTCCCCCCATGTGTAAATTACGTTTCTGCTAACGTTCACTGGGGGATTGTTGAGAGCACCCTCCTCCTTACATCAGTGTTGTTTCCTTGGCTAGTGGGGAAGAATGTACATCGTCAGAGTGTTGCATAAAGGATCCGATACTCTAATATATGCTTGTGTGTAGGTGTATTAATATTACAGAGTACACAAACTATTACATGAAAAATTGGAGTTTAAATGACCTCATTTTTAATTTATTCTTTGAAGGTCTGACAGCAGCAGCCGCAGCAGCTGCCGCGGCCACCAATGCAGCTATTGCTGAAGCAATGAAGGTGAAAAAAATCAAATTAGAAGCTATGAGCAACTATCATGCCAGTAATAACCAACACGGAGCAGACTCTGAAAACGGGGACATGAATTCAAGTGTCGGTAAGTTTTATGTCCTCTGAAACGTTCTGTGATCGCTTTGCTACTGAATGATAGTACTTGCTTTTCCAGAACAAAACTGTGGCTCTTCATCCTACAAGTTGGTATTTTTGCTTCTGAACCACCTCTGTTCTGAAGATAACCATTTTGTCTAACATGCCCTATAAATGAATAATTACTCTTTATAGAATCAACTTTCTGGCTACCCCTTCTACTTTAAGCATTCAATTAACACCTTTCATAATACAAATAAGTTTCAATCACCAGAATTCTAAACTGTTGAATTCTATAACTAGGGTGATAGAAAAATATGTACAAATAAAACCCTATGTCTGATTTTTATTCCTTTCATGCATTTATCAAGTTAGAAATTCACCATCCTTGTCAGTATAACAGACTTACTCTTTTCGTAGGCTGCCAAGAATAAGGATTATGCTAATGCTTAATTCTTCCCATACGTAACCATTATCAGTGTCTCTCTCATCTTGAAAGTACAACTTTAATTTTCCTGATTTTTTCTTTCTTGCCCTGTGAAGAAAGAGAGATGAAAAGTTAACTGTCAGGCTCAAACTGAAGGCCACAGGGTTACCTTTGCCGAATGTCCATTTGAGTAATTTGTTTTGTTAAACACAATTCAAATGTGGGTAAGTTTTTCATTAATGAAATCTTTAGCATTTGTGTTTTGGTGGCATAAAACATTTTATTCTCCTTCTATCCTGTATTTCTTCTCCCTAAAATGCAGAAACCATGATCAAAATAGAATTTTAACAACAGAAGTTTGGATATTGCAAGATGCATACAACATAACCATATCCAACTCACGTTCATGAAGGACACAGTCACTCGTGGGTGTTCAGGTCTCTTCCAGGTAGCACTTGAACACATTATTTTTTAGGTTATTCAGCAGCTCTCCACTTGTAGTCTGTGAAGGGTATATAGAAAGGAATGATATGGATTTTAGTAATAGTCATTTTCAAAACAGTTCCCTGGAAACATACACTAGATATAAATGTTAGAGTTGGAAGTAATTTTACAATTTTTTTTTGGCCAGGGCTGGGTTTAAACCTGCCACCTTTGACATATGGGGCTGGCGCCTTACTCCTTTGAGCCACAGGCGCTGCCCCGAGTTGGAAGTCATTTTGAAATAGACACACAAAACACAAAATACCACTAGCTCAGTGATGGTAAAGGGTAGCTTTTAATGTCAAAAGAGAAAAATAGAACTTTACAGTGCGAGTATGAGGTTGGACAGATAAGTTCACAAACTCATCCTGGTAAAAGCGCTCCAGGCCTCCTTGCTGACCAGTCCTGACAGTCACCCTCAAAGAACTCCCCTAGGGAAGCTAGGCTCTAGGGTCAGCACCTAGTCCACCCTTCACGGCACTTTTTCTAGAATGATTGTGTGAACTTAATTACAGACCTGTACATAAGAGACAAAGACCAAAAGCCACGGGGGAGAACGGGGAGTAGGTGGTGCCAGCAAGTCTCAGAAAGGTGAAAAGACATGGAGGAAAACCAAAAAAAGGAGACCTTGAGCTGGAAAGGACTTTGTAAACTAAGAGTGCTTGCATTTGTAACTGCTCCTGGGGAGGGCAGTGAGGGCAGAGGGTGGTTTAAGTCATGGTTCATACATACAAGTTTAGACTTTTAATGGCATCGAAGTGAATTGAAGGAATTATTGTTTTATTTGTGGAACTATTAAGTATAATTACTTAAAAATGAAAGCCGTTTGCTTTGGCTTATAAAATAAGGCAACATCGAATACTTTCAGAAAACAAGGAATGAGCCACTATAAATCATAGCCATCGTTCCAAAACACAATCTGGGTTGTTTCCAGAATTTTAGGAGCACAAGTCTTGAATGCAGGCTGTTCCTGATAGTCGGGATTATGATGTGGGATTCTTAAAATAGGCAATTGAATAAAACTTAATTTAAAACATAGTACCTCTATTTGAATTTTTTGGAGAAGTAAAGCAGAAATTGACTTTGGAGAAATCAACAAGCATAAGATGAGAAGAACATCACTTTTCGTTAAGCACCATGTATATTTAACAGTTGACAGTATGTGATAACATTGGTCTACTGACCAAGTTATAGCTCACTTTAATTAAGTATTTTGTACAGAGGCAATGATAATGGCTTCCCTAAGTTTTCTTTTGTATCTTAGTTGGAAGAAAGACTTTTATTCACTGTGGTATTTAGTTTTTTGGGTTTTTTTTTTTTTTTTTACTGCTTTGTACTTCTGATGCCATCCAACGCCAACCTGAACCAGAAGCAAAATTTACTTGAATTTTCCAGGAAGGTGGTAATACTTCGACATTGTCTTAATCCGGTGCCATTAGATATCTTTAGTTGATTTGGGCCAAAGAAATGTC
Source organism: Galagoides demidoff (assembly GCA_963574575.1). Taxonomy (NCBI): domain Eukaryota; kingdom Metazoa; phylum Chordata; class Mammalia; order Primates; family Galagidae; genus Galagoides; species Galagoides demidoff. The sequence continues at coordinate 19,712 of CAUYQV010069013.1, read as the reverse complement.
ATCCTTGTCATTTTCATTCTATTCTCACTGCTTCTGTCCTCTCAGAAGTTTTGATTTATGATATTATTCTTCCTGAGCACCCCAGCCCCATGCCAGGTATTTGTTTAGAGATCCAGGAAAGCGAGTTTGGGGAGCAGTGAGGCGGCTTGGGAAGGGAAGAGAACAGTGGGGAAGGTAGGGCTGAGTTTTCACAGATCAAAGCAATCGCCTAATTGTAGCTTTATATGGTCCTGGTCTTCTCTGGTTCTGGGGACAATGCCTGCTTCCTGGTAAGTGTTCAACAGCTCTGTGACTTTAAAAAGTTCTGTAAACTTCTGAGCCTAATATTCCACATCTGGAAAATGGTATCAATAATACTATCTACATGGTGAGAATGAAAATGTTTGTCATGTGTTGATTACATTATTTAGTACAGTGTCTTCTTTTAACATTGTTTATTTATCAGTAATATTCATAAGGGCTTTTTTTCTTGCTATTATTATTATTACTATTTCTCAAAATTTCCTTCCTGAAAATTACTGTTTCCATCTTCCTACGGCCGTCAACTGCTTCCTCCTTGTTTTTTCCTATTTTTACTCTTTGTAAAGCAGCAGCCCCGTGAAGAAATTTCAGGGCAGGCGTTGGATCATTTCATTTGGATTTTGTTGTACATTTGATTTTAGTGCATTCTAGGAATACAAACTAGCCACAAAACAGGTGTAGTACTGGAGGAGCATCCAGTGTATGGGTGAGGTGGTTAGTAAGCAGATACGATGCGCTGAATCTTCCAGGGTAATCGGCCATCGTCGAGGGGTCAGAAAGTGGTGTTGAAGCATGTGAATTCTAGGAGGAATCCCAAGAATCTCCAAGGCCTATATTTCAGCATACAAACCGCTCTCATGAATCTATCAATTGGCTCTTAGAAGCAGTGAAACCCTTCAGAGAGGTGCTACTTAAATGATGTATTGTTGTTACTCAGTCTTGCCCAAATCCAGTGACATTTTTGAGGCCAATTCAGGGATCGTTTTTCCTTCCCGTACTCATCTGGCTCACAAGTTCTATTAAATATTTCAGGCTTTCCTTTGTAGGAGCAGTGATTGTTTTTTTCCTTAGCTGTAAATAAATCCTATAGCTCCCAAACATAGATTTTGTTTTTGCTTGGTTTGGTTTGATTTGGCCTGGTGAGGTGACGGGATAATTTCATCATAGATGACCCTTTCTGGCTTATAATATGAATCTTCAAAATTAGCCAGAAAGGGTGTTTAAAGAAACCTTTGACTCTGACAAATAATTATTTCGTATCCTGGTTTTACATGGTAACCTTGAGCTGAGATCTTTGCAACAGAATGATCACTTTGGAAGAAGTGAGGACCTCAGGATAAAGCCGTGTGAGGCATCAGCACACTGAGTAAAATATATGGCCATGTCGCCATTCTCCCTCATCCACAATCAATTGGATTCTTTTAGTTTAATATTTACTTGCTAAGATGAGATGCTAGTCTGCATGGTGATAAACAGTCTGCTCCTGGCATCTGAAGGTGACCTGTCAGTTCATATGGACAAATCTCCTGCTTACTGAAATGTACAAAATAAATCATTAAAGCAGGCAGGTGCTCATTCCCAGATTTAAATCACCGTAGATTTATGATTTGAATTAATGCTTCATTTGGCCATAGAAATAGATGCTGAGACAAATGATATGCACTGGTTGGGGTTTCCATACTGTAGCCATCCTGATATTGATTACTGAGATGTCTTTGCAATCTCTTGTTTATATCAAGTACTATCTTGTGACAGGTTGGCTGATATGAGCTACATTGCAGATAAGAAGGAAAAATGTCCTGGATTCTTTTTAGTGGCAACACTGTCCACAACATACAGGCTAGATAAATTGCTATTTTTTTGCTTTAAAGACTGATCTACATAACCAGCTTAAAAAATGCTGCTTGGAAATTGGGAGTAGGATATTGCAAATACAAAATTTAAAACCGGTGAACCCAAGGTCAATTTGATAGTATCTATAGCTATGTTTTTTATCTGTTTATCCTTTTTTTTGGCATTACACACACATTTGAGGATACTAAATTAATCATAATCAGCTTAATCTAAATAAAGGAAACTTAATTTTACTTCTAGTTTTTCAATGCTATGTAAATATTGACAGAGAGAGCATCTCTTAATAGTTTCTGTGTTATTTAAATACTTGCTAAACCTAGTATCTTACTCCCTTCACTAATGACAACAAAGGAAATAACTCTTTGAAGATAAATACATTAAATATTATTCCCAAGTGCAAAATTTTGTGGACTGCAATTTACCAAGAAGCAGGAAAGGGCTGCATTCGTACTTCTCTTAACATTTTATTTAAGGAAAACACTATGTATACAGTTTAAAAAATACTCGGAGGATTTAAGAGGGACCTTTGCCACTGGCTAATATCTGACTCATAGAACTGGTAAACAGCTATCAACAATAGTAGATGGCTTGCTTAGTAGGAAATGAGTTCATATCTATTCAAAATGTGATTTCAAAACAGATGTCCCAAGAAAATCTCATTGTTTAAACTATAGTCATAACCTCCTAATGGCTGTTATTTCTTTAAGGAAGTGAAGTCGTCTTAAGACTTTAGCATTTTCTCTTTCTGCACATTGTGGCACACAGGCGAGGGTCGCAGACGCAGGGCGCCACAGTCCTGAGCACGTTTCACGTGCTGCAAACATAAGATTCTTTTTCATTTTCTCAAATTGGCAGTAGTTAAGAAGGATGCGAAAGTTTTAATGAAAAATAAGGACTCGTGTTTGTTCTTCAGTGGTATTTCTCACTCCTGACTTCTTCTGTTCCTCAACTAACCCAACCAAACAAACAAATATATGAAGCAAAAAAAAAAAAAAAAAAAAGCCAGGCAGATAAAGAGATAATGTCGTCTCCTTCAGCTCACCATTTCGTATCTCTATTTTTTGTTTGTTTTTTTAGCCATTCCTACAGAAATAGAATACTTATTGCAGGAGTCATTTCCTTTCTTCCAACACACGTGTCTCTTTGGAAGGAAAAAAATTAATTTTATGATTTCAGGAAAAAGTCTTGGAGACCTTGAGAAAGCAAATAAAAGGAAGCTGAGAACGCAGGCCACCAAGCAGAGCTGTGCAGTTGCACATTGGATTCTCTGCCTTGGCAATGTTAATGAACCTCAAATCCTTCCTATAATTAGATGAGGGAATTGCTTATATTTTCAAACAGATGATGCTGCTATAATGAAACGATTGACAGGGAATTTAAGAGTGTCTACAGTAGTCATTTGGTTTCTGTTATAAAAAAAAGTTTAAAAAGAAGATTGGCTTTAGACATAGGTCCTGAGAGAGGTAGTAATTTACATAGCATGCTATGACAGGTGTCTTTGTATAGTAAGGAAATAAAATGGAAGACTAGAGAAATGATGGGCAGGTACAGCAATTTTTTGGGGAGGGGGTGTCCTATGCTTATTCTGCTTAGGTTCTTTAAAAGGGGCCGAGACTCCAGAGATGGATCCGGATTGAGTGCACAGCTGTAACTGCTGATGAGCTAATTGCTCCTTATCTCTCAGCCCCATTCATCTTCATTTTTTACCAATTACTGAGAATTATCTGTGTTCTCAGTTGGATATGAGAGTTAATCCTTTTTGGTTAAGCTGGCAGTACTGTGAGCAGATTCCAAATCGGAGGGTGAAAAAGCCAAAGCAAGCTTGCTCGAAAAATGTCTCCAGTTCAATTACAGTATCACTGATTCATAAGAAATTTACTATTGTTTAACAGATTAAATGTGGAAAGTTTTTTTTTTTTTTTAACTGCCTAACAATGATTTTTGAGATCCTTTTTCCTGCCTGATGAGTAAAATTTAATGGTATTAACAGCCAGGGTCTTGCAAACACAGAAACACACATGACTACCCTAAAAGCCCAAAAAGATTCTGACACAATAAAAAATAGTTTGGAACTGATAGCTGTCAATTTATACGTAAACACTTTTAAGTGATGCTTTTGTTCTGTGCGGGCTTCACATATGGTCAGGAAATGATGGCCAAATATAAAGCTTTTCACAAATGTCACACGAGTGGAACTTTAATGGAAGATCACATAAGCATCTCTTAAAAGTGTAGGAACTGCCCTGGTTTGTAATTCAATTGGTTGTGAATAGGCCATATGGTTAACATCATTCCCTATGCAAAAGATGTCTTCATATTCTGACATTTCACCCTAAATTGTTTACCCCAACAACAAAACCAAAAATGTACTAAGCTACTATTTTATTAATTTAATGCATCTGTAAATATTTAATCGTTCTGGCATTTTTCTTCATTACTTTAAAAAGATAGTCTAATCTGAAAATATAAAGAATAAATAGCTAATTTAATGCAAAATGATAAAAAAAATTGTGTAAAATTTGAATTATCATGTACCATGACCAAGATAAGCCTGACTTGGCTTACGTGGTGGAGGGCGGCGGGGGGAAGATGGCAAAAAAGACTTCCCTTGTAGCAATAATGTAGCTAATAAATAACATAGCTGCTTAGATAAGACTCAACTATTCACCTGTCTCATATAATCCACAAGGAGCTGGATGTCCAATTTCCTTCTTGGCTCTAAAATTTCTTATTTTTGAAAACTCAATAGAATATAAAGGACAAGAGGATGTTGCTTTCTAAAATACAAAACAAACTAGAAACAACGCAAATGTCCTAAAACAATGTACCAGTAAGAAGTTGTGATACATATATTTTCATATTATATGACTATTATATACGATGAATAAGGGTGGATTATATTTGTTTTGAAGATTAAAAAAAGAAGACGAATAACATTTTCTACTTGTTACTATATGCTCATTGAATTAGAGTTTAGAAGAAATTGGGCAAAAGTTAATATTGTTATGTTATTGTGGAAAATTTCTGAGTATTTAAAACTATATAGCTTAAAACTAGATTATTAATGACTGATCATTTATGAAGCTTTTTTTCATCATTTTCTGGAAATTAGAGGAATAACTTGTTTTTTGTCTTCATTGTTTATGTAAAAGAACAGAAACACCACTGATCACCACAGGTGACTGTTATGGAAAATAAATTTATATATTAATAAAAACTTCATTTCACTTTAAAATATTTGGGCATGTATGCATAGATTCTTTCCCCTAATGTTAATAAAATCATTGCAATATGATTAGTAACATGCACCAGTTTCCTATATGAACTATGAAACGTAGGGTGTAGAGAAGCAGAATACAGAGAATATTTTCACTTTTTTATGCAGTGACTGTTGGATTTCACGGCACCATTTTTTTTTATCTATGGGAACAGTTGGACGACATAATTAGAAAATACTATGCACTGATTTTGTTTGTTTTGAATATAGTTTGTTCTAACTAATACCTGGGTAATGAAGGAAACCTGATAATTTAAGCATATTATATTAAAATATAAATGAAATGATTGTATTTGATTCTGTATCTTTGTGTAATCATAAAGCACAAGGAAATATGGGATGTATCCAAATGAATATGTTATATGGTAGAATCCACCATATTCCAAGAGTGAATTTTCATCCAGGAAAGTAGTGCTCATTATCAACCTACATAAACATGCTGTAATGTTCATATAAGCTTAAAAAATAAAGTATAATTGGAGCAAAAATTCAGTACAAAATAATCCCAGATAATAGTCAACTATTTTAAGATCAGACATCTATTATTTTGTTCATTAATTAATATGATCCTCTATTGTTTTGTCTTTTACATTAACTTCACATGATTTATACTGCATGATTAAAATCATTCTTTATCATTGTTTTCTGTAAAATATAATGTTTTATGATATATTTTAAAATACATCATCATTTCCTGATACTAGAAAACGTGGTTTTGGAGATGGTAGTGGGGTGTTTATGGCCCCACAACGCTGTAAGTGTACACATAAAGGTTTATATCTCCGAGCCTAATGCACCTGTCACCAGACCTAGTGTTTCCCATTTATCTGACTGCGATTCTTCTCCAAATTGTCCAGATATTCCAAAATTGTACAAAGCCATTTGTTTGAATCACAGCATGTCAAATGGAATACAAAATAGTATAACTAATGAAAATAAATAAATAACATAGTAGTTGACATAAATGTCTAAAAATGTCAAGTTGCTGAGGATAAAATAATGTGGCACGCATGGGTCTTCATGCTCTTCATGTCTCACCCCTCCAAATGAACCCAGATAATTTGGAAGATAGGAAAGCATGGAGGATTTAAATATGGGAGGATTTAAATATGGTTTTCTTTAACAGCAGGTCGTAATGGAAACACAGACCCTTACATTCAGTGCTGAGAGAATTACCAGTTTGATAATGATTAGGAATGTTGTTATTAAAACAGTATGTGCAGTTCATTTTCAACAGTTTTGAATTAGAGTCTGCACTAATGAAACGGATACGGTTTCCTTCACAAAGGGCAGATCTGTTAGTTAATATCGCTGCAGCAGTGCCTCCCAAACCATGCCTTTAGCTCTATTTGTATTTCACAGCATGATAAGCAAAGAGTGTTGATTTTCAAGGATCCTGCTGATGAAAGGTAATGGCATTATTACATCTTTATCTCAAAAGCAGAACTGAGTGGTAAATGATTTTTTTTTTCTGTGCTGCACAAAAGATTTCTTGGTTAGAAAGCCTTTTTTATTTCTTTACATCGTTTTAGTCTTGGAAATGATATGTTATTATTTAATGTCTGCACAGCAAGCTTGAAAGCACCTAATAGCGAATGGATTGGAAGTGAAGTACCTCCTGCTCACAGATACGGATCTTCTCAGTCACACGCTGTACCAGCTGTCATCCCAGCCATACTGCTGTGATTTAATTAGTCTGTTTATGTCCTTTCTAATAATATTTCCATCTCTATGAAAGGGCAAATGCGACAGGGACTTTTTCCCTTTCTGGTTCTGCAGACTAAAGAATGTGGCCTACATCTGATATGTGGGGATGCAAGATTGAATCACCATTCCTGTCACTTCAAGCTGTTGATAAATTGTTCAGCCAAGAAGTGTACTTACTTCCTTGGGGTCATTTGTAGGCTGGGAGTGACAATCTGCATAGAAACAAAGGAGAAAGGGCACATACACATACGTAGGTGCCTATATGTCCTCAGTCCCTTACATTCTGTATGTGGTGTGAATAACATATAAATACACATCTATAAATCGACGTGTGTTGTAAAGTTAAAACAGTTTGTAAGAAAATATGAACACTGTAATTTTATCCATCCTGTGCATGTCTTTCTGGCTGATAGTTGAGTCTTTCCATTGACTGACTTCATATAAAATTGCAACATTTCAAGAATTATAAGAAAAGTTTTCCATTTTTCTAATGGGAAATTTAAGAAAGAAGTAATTGATCTGGGATTTTACCTGTACAACAGTATAGATCAGGATCATTGGAGGAAAAAAAAAATCTCAGTTTTATATAAGATATGTTTAAGGATATCAAGGAAAAGACAGAGCCATTCTCATAAAGCATTTAATAATTACATTTGTACATAGATTTGTTTTCAGTGTACTTAACTTAAAAGAATAGCTTATGTTCAAAAATGATCAACACTGCACACATTATTATGTCAGTCTGCACAAATTAATAAACAAATACAAAAGTCATACGACATCATTTCATATGATGTGGTATCTCATAATATATAGTCAGACACTCTGTCATTTGAGCGACAAGACTACAAAATCCAGTGGTCTTCCAGAATATTCTTGCTTCTGTCTCCAGGACCACGTAATGTTTGAGGAGACACAGATCCATAATAGAGCTTATGGAAAAAAAGAAAAGAGATTTCTGAAATTAATTTCAATGAGTTTTGATTTCACTCACTTTTGTCTTTGAAAAAAGGCTCTATTATTGATGAATAATCTGTTAATAAGTTCTGTTTTAGTCTTTTCTTTAGAAATAGAGTTGGTTTTCTTCATTTCTGTGATTTAATGCTGAACTGATTGTGTTGCAAAGTCTTCTAGATTATCTTGCTGGTGCCTGTACCTTTCTGTCCTCTCCGTGCTTCCCATTTGTGCATCCCAACTACGTTTTTGGAGAGATTAAAGCAATGAGTCTATCAGACAGTCTAAGCCTGACATTGACTTCATGTAAAAATAGAAAGGTTAAAAACGCTAACCTTATCAAGGTGGTCACATAGTTTTATAAGTGATTGCCTTTAGCCATTTAAATCTCAGCCTCCTAGAGTTACTAGTTTTAATGCTCACAGGCTCATATTTGCTTACTTCTAATTCTTAAATATACCTGTCACTATTCATAACAGTGCTTACCTCAGGAATATTTTAAAAGACATAGGTTGAAATAAACATTGAGATTATAAAAGTTCTTATTTCTATATATTAGCACGTGATTGTTTTCAACCTCATTATTTTCAATCCTTTAGTTCTCTTGATAACATGTACCTTGGCAATTAAATCATTTAGATGCTGTCATGCACATACACAAACACACAATTCAATTCCCACATTTCAGCTTCCGACACTTTCACTAACTTATTACAAATACAAACCAAATTCGCTAAGTACGTTCATTTTTGTATTTACTTATTTTATTCTGGAAAAATACAGGCACATTCATTTGACTGTCTTTCTACCAAAGTATAATTTCCCTGTTCCTCTGCACTTGCTACGCAGTGGAACCTAAACGCTGATGATTAAGTTATCCTGACATGAACCATTTCGATGCTCTGAAGAAAACTCACCACAAAGCATTTGATGGTATTTTTTATTAATTGGATAAATGAATTGTGAGATGTGTGATTGCATGATGATGTCCTCATTTAGTTGTCGCTTTTTGCCTTTACTAATCTCTGTCATATTGGATTTATAAATGGAACAGAGTGACCTTTGAAACTGGGATGGAAATGAAGAGATAAACACAACTTGAAAGGACAAACCAATTAATATCAATGTGTTTGTTACACATACATGAGGAATTTTAATTTTTTCTTCTCTACAGTAAATTTGTGTTCATTTGTTGAGTAAGGGACCAGGTTTTTTGATATGTATGGACTTTAATGGTTTTTTCCCTAGAATATAGAATTTTCTCCAGCAGTACGCTGTGTTAACACACGGATTATTTTTAGTGCACAAAAAGTTGTTGGCACTAACTTTAAAAAGTGTCACAATACTCCCTTTAAAAAAGTCCACTTAGTTGTGCATTCACACATGTGAAAACACACATGCATATAAAATGTTCACATAGCCTCTGTGCTGCTGTGCCCACTTGTCCTGCCAATGGCATCCCATTCATTATCCATGGCGAATGTATCTTGGTCTGTAAACCTATTCTCTTGCTCTTGCTTGTCAACCTAGACTTTCCTCTTCCTCTCTTCCTTGTTCCATGCTTACCTTAAAAAACTCATGTATATTCACATCATGCATTTTTTATTTTTTATTAATTTATTTTTTTTGAGGCAGAGCCTCAAGCTGTCCCTTGGGTAGAGTGCTGGCATCACAGCTCACAGTAACCTCCAACTCCTGGGCTCAAGCAAGTCTCCTGCCTCCTCCTCCCAAGTAGCTGGGACCACAGGTGCCTGCCACAATGCCCAGCTATTTTTTGGTTGCAGCCATCGTTGTTTGGCAAGATAGGGCTGGATTTGAACCCGCCACCTTAGGTGTATGTGGCTGGTGCCTTAGCCACTTGAGCCACATTATGTATTTTTTAAATACATACCTTGCGATCATTATAGTAACTAGAACAGACCTTGGTTTTATAAACTTAAACTCGTGATTGATCCTCCCCTGTCGTCCACAGACAACTTTCTAAAAATCCTGATTCATGAATCATAAATAAAGCATTTATTATTTTAACCTGTTGACCTGTAATGTTAAAAAATATTTTTCAAAATCAATAAATATACTTGACTATGCTTTTACAATAAATCCTGAGCAGCCACTTCTGTCTCCTCCTTACCTCGGGCTTTCTCCCTTCGCCTTCCTCATTTTTTATCTAATTGGGTTTATTTTCTTTAAAAACATAAACCAATTCTGCTGTGGTGTGAATTTTAGTACACTGGTACTTTCTATTTACTTTAATAGCATAATTGTGGAATATAATCAATTTAATACACAGGTTTTGAAATATTGCCATTGATGCACAACACGGAAAAAAGTCATACAAGCTTGACATTTTAAAACACTAGCATTGAAAGACTTTCACTTCTAATTGATTTTTAAAAGAGTCCCCTGGAAAAGTGAGCTTAGAAATGTTTATAACGGCGTTGGCAACGGTCCAGAATGTTTACCACAAAGTGTAACTCAGCAGTTTCTGAGTTCTATCAACTAAGAAAGATGTGTCCCATAATTGGCTTAATTCATGTTGATATTGAACCCCCACAACCTACCCCTCCCGACATCATCTTTTTAAAGACATGCATTTTCAAAAATTTGCAATGACTTCCAAATCAGAAAGTATTTTAGGGAGAAATTCTTAGCAAGAAAGTTCTGGACAGGATAAGTAAAGCGTCTATCTTTTGTATTTTCTGAAATTATCTATTTTCTCTCCTCTCCCCTCTCCCCATTGTCATCTATCGGTCTTCATAACTTTGTTTAGTAAAGCTGTCAAAAAAGACGATGCATTTCAGATATTGGAATGTCATGGTGCCCTGATGGTTTTTTTGTGGGTGTGAAAAACTTCCTCAGACAGCTAAAAACTTAATGGCTGTGACATCCATTCTACGTTAACAAGTCAGAGGACCAAACCATAAGTAAAGTTGACCAAAGCAATTATTTTCAATTGCTAAGTATTTCAGGAAAAAAAGGAATCTGTTGACTAGTTGTTTGTCAGTTCCTGTCTGTTTTTGTATTGATTGCTTCTGAATATATGGCCCCGTCAATGATGCCACGCCTATTTCCTGTGAGTGAAAAGAGATCAGTTTACAGAGAAAATGAATGTACAAGCTTTATTTAGCTCTCTCCTTTCTAATAATATTAATCTTGTAGTGTTCCTTTGGAGCCAGTCACAGACGAGTTGGAAAAGTTGGTAACCATTTTGTTCTTCAGAGTTTTGGTTATTCGGTGTGATTTTTCTCAGAAGTGATCCAGCACAATAATGTGATATTTCAAAGTATGATCAGCCGGAATGAATCATTTATTTGTAAGCATTTCTTTTTGAGATGAAGACGGTAGCATAATTGTATAACATCTCCTTATTCCTCGAGGTATCTGGAGTGATTTGTGGTTTGAAATTTCTGTATCGTAAACTCATGCAGTGCAGGCACTATTACATTTAGTCAATAACCAGGAATTCTGATTAGTTGGATATAAATCACTAATGTTGAGAAATAAAGATGACAAAAACAATGACTAAAAGAGAAATGAATTGATTAAAAACAGGTAAGAAAGTCATCCAGTAGACAATATTACCTAATTTGTCAGAACAATTCGTTACCCAGTGCCGGTAGTGTCTGAGAAATAGATCTGCATGAAAATGTCCTTCAATATCAAATTAATGTATTTTTTTTCAAAGTTTGTACCCTAAAACCGGATTACAAGCAAATGTGTACACGTCACCACGCCCTCACTTTCTTTCTACATATACACATATACTTATTAGAGTTCTTTTAGGAATCCAGTGCCATATTTTTTTTCTCATTTAGATTAAAGCACAATGAACCCAAAAAACACTCACACATAATGTAGGTGGACATAATTTTCATTTCTTTATGCCACCAGTAGTCTGAATATAGTTACATTTGACCCAGAATTCCAAGATGCATGCACACCTAATTTTCATGCTCCTAGCTTTCCACCGAAGTGTCAATTTCCTTTCCTGTTAACCCTCATCTTGGCCCAGATTTGTTAGTACTCAGTCATATTTGCTGCTCTCCCCTCAATGAATCTCTGGAGGTAAAGAGAGAAAGAGAAAATGTGTAAGTGAAAATTGGGAGACAACCGTGGTTCAGCATTAAGAGCATAAAATCTGATGCCTCCCTGCTTAGGTATGTATAACAACACATGGCTCTTTACTTCCCTTAGGATAATGGCCTCAAGTTCTATCCAAGTTTTTGCCAAAGAGATTATTTCATTCATTTTTGTGGCTGAGTGGCATTCCACAGTGTGTGTGCATGTGTGTCCACCCACTACATTTTCTCTATTCACTCTTCCATCAGTTAATGGCCATTTAGATTGATTCTCTATCTTTGCAACTGTGAATGGCACTGCAATAAACATAGAGGTGCAGGCATCGTTTTGATACAATGACTTCTTTTCCTTTGGATAGATACTTGGTGGTGGATCGCTGGAGCGAATGCTACATCTACTTTTAGTTCTTTGAGAATTCTCTATACTGTCATATTAATTTACATTCCCACAAACCCTGTGTAAGCGGTGCCTTGTCACCGCATCTGCACCAACCTCTATTATTTTTTAATTTTTCAAAATGGTCCTTCTGACTGGGTGGTAACTTACCATATTTTTCTTTTGCATTTCCCTGTTGACTAGTGATGTTGAAATTTTTTTTGTTCCTGTCTTCTGCCCACTTTAATAGGGTTATTATTATTATTATTTTTAAAACCCCCCAACTTAGCTTCTCTTGAGTGTCAGTTTTCCCATGAATATTTTAAGCTTAATAATTCAAAATATGTCATTGAGCTTTTGGGGGATTATTTGAGTAGAACACTGAGCTATTGCAAGCACTATGCTAACATACCTTTAACAGAAAAAAAGGTAAAGTAATAATAGGTACACATTACACATATTCACAAATGTTCTCTAAAAGGCTGAACCTTCTGGACTTCCCAGTGTCTCAACTATATGTAATATTGTCACCTCTACATATCCTCAACACTCCTTACTGAACGAGGGTCTTCACACATTGATCTGATTGAATACTTATTTAAAAGCTTTCTTGTTGACTATTTGCCTCACTCTGATCCAAGTGTCTAGCTCCGGAAATATGCTAGTAGATCCAGATTACATTGCTACGCTTTTTCAAAAGTGCAGCAAAGGAAGAAGAAAGTTGTCAGTTATGTCATTTGCACATTTTTTTTTTTTTTAGAAATCAATAATCAGCCAGTAAACGTTTAATTGAAAAGTTTTGTTCCATTTTAGGTTATCAGACAGAATACGCACTACAACTCTAAAAACAGACATTACTTTATTCAGCGCACATCAGACTCCCTTTAATTAGCCCTTAATAAGCTTGGTTTAACTGGGATTTACGGAAGAACGGTGGTCATTAACATTAGTGAGATTAAGACTGTGTTAATTACTATTGATAGATAAAATAATGTCGAAAAAAGGTTTAAATTATTGAAAGAAAGTTTGAAGCTTTTAATGGAATTGTATTTTATTTATATTTTCACACTGAATATGTCTTTGTATGTCGCTACACAACAATAGAATGTATGCTTTCATAAGTTTTACGGTCTTAGGTTTATTGTGAATAAGGGATGCTTAAAATGTAAATTTGGGATAGTTTCCTAAATTGGTGCATGGATCTTTTCACACTTACTTTTATGATTTCTGTGATGTGATTTTAGTTAGAAACCAAAAGATACTTTATACAATATCTTCAGAAGAATTCAATACCTTTTTGTAATAGCTGATAGATTCAAATGATTTCTTATATCTTGGAAGGATTTTGATACAGTTGTAGCATTTTTATATTAATGTTTTCTTAAGGTTTATCCCTAACCTTGGTACTTGTTTTCTCTGTCATTACATGGGGTTAATAATCACTGAAATTTAGCTATTTTTTTCCTTATACATCATTTCTTGGGCATTATAGCAAGTGGAGCTATTTCTCAGGATTCTTTAGTGTTTATATTATCCATCCCTACATCCATTCTCTTGAACCTACTCTTGCAGAATACAAATATTTATTGATTTAATGTTGTTGAAAGAAGGTCTACCACCCATGAGCTCTGAATTGAAAAAAACCAATGGAATTCTCCTAGTTTTTATTCTATATGAAATTATGCAATATCATGATTAAATTAAATGCATAGTATTAATATCATACCCTCCCTCTGTTGATTTAGACCACTCCCCTAACTTTGGTTAGTCTTTTCTAAGTTCAGTATGTGTTTTTTTTTTTTTTTGAGATGGAGCCTCAAGCTATCCCCCTGGGTAGAGTGCCATGGCATCACAGCTCATAGCAACCTCCAACTCCTGGGCTCAAGCGAGTCTTCTGCCTCTGCCTCCCAAGTAGCTGGGACCACAGGCACCCGCCACAACGCCTGGCCATTTTTTGGTTGCAACCATCATTGTTGTTTGGCGGGCCCGGGCTGGGGATTCGAACCCGCCACCTTAGGTGTACGTGGCTGGCGCCTTAGCCGATTGAGCCACAGGCGCCGAGCCTTTTTGGCATTTTTGAAACTCGGATGCTCAATCCGGAAAATTAGGAGTCATCCTCACCATGGTCCTCTTCCTCTGTCTTGCACCACTTTCATATCTAATCTGTTCATCCTTTCTCCAAACTGTGTCATGGGCCCCATGTTTCTTTTTCCAGTGCATCCATTCCCCGTGTGGTGTCCCATGTTACAAATACTTCCCCTTGGCCACTGAAATAACCCTTATTTCCTCTTCCTGTTCTCACTCTTTATCTTTTATGATCCTCTTGCCTTATAAAAGCCATTGCAATGATGGTAAATCATAATTCAGTTCCTAAGTTTTCCTTTTTAAAAAACCTCAAATGTCTTTTTACTTCAATGGAATCCAATTCAGCTTCCTTAATATGGCCTGAGAGGACCCTGTTTGCTATGGAATTGACCTCACTTTCGGTCTCAAACTTTTTTGGGTTACTCTTGCCCCGTTCGTCCTTCCCACCACCCTGGCTTTTCTTCAGGTTCTCAAACATACTACATTTTTTCTTGCCCTGGGTCTTCCTGAAAGCTGTCCAGTGGAGCTCTCTTCTGTTTGTTCTTGATTTTCTGAACTCCTACTCATTTTCTAGTCTCTGCTTAAATGTGCTTTGTTGATTGCTAAATTTAGATTAGTTCTTCAAATCTGCTCCTGACTCCATTTACTCCACATCACTGTGTTCTTTCTGTAGCAGTTTGCACCATTTATAATATATATTTAATTGCAAGTCTGCTTCATGACCATTCCCCTTCATGAGGCCATCAGCTTGCAGAGGGCAGGGTGGCCCTGTCCACCTTTACTGGCAAGTATCGACCAGTATGTGGCTATTCAACAAAGGCTCCTGAATGAACACCGAGTGCATGAGTGCTTATTGAAGTAGGAATATCTTTTATATATTGTCCTTCTTACTGAAGTTTGTCTCTTTACTCATAGAACTCTATTATTGCCTCACCAAAGAGAATATTTCCTTCATTTCAAGCTGCGTCTTGTACAGTGTCAGCATTCCAGAGTTTACTGTGTAAGGATCATATTCTCATTTTCTTGTAGAATGGACATCTCCATTTACTTATTCTTTTCATTTGATATGAGACATAAAATGTTAATATTGTTGGCATTTCCACTTTACAGATGAGTAAATTGAATCTTGGAAAAGATCATTTCTTGCCTGACATTATGTGACTTTTAAGATAAAGCAACTGAAGGCGTGATCTGCTGTTGGACTTGAAGTGTTTATTCCTGGTTATTGAAATAGAGAAAAGAAAGTTCATTCTTTTTGAAGAATATTAAACTGGAATTCTAGGAACTTGACTTTCAGTTCAGTGTTCCCAGTACCCATCTTGGTGAATGTGCTGACCACATAACCTTTGTGTAGCTTAATTTACTAAGTTTGATCAATTGCAGGGTTTAGAATTAAAATTTTTAATTTGTATAATTCTATGACGGTATAATTAATAACATAAGTAAATGGTATCTTGAAATCACTCAAATCAACTTTCGTATTATGGCGTGAAGGAGCAGGATGTTACTACAGCTTTAGGAGCACAATCTATAAACCATGTAGATTTCTGTGGACATAATTCATAACACTATGGAGAAAGCAAAGTAAAATTTGACTTAGTAGCTTACTAACTATATGATTTTTCACTTCCCATTTTTTACCCTTGTCCTACCTGTTGCCCTAACAATTCATGTGTAACAACAAAAATATCTTTCGTGATGTTATATTCTTATTTAATATCAGTATTTTATCTATCTTCGTGTGATGGTCCCTCACGTAGTATGTGTTTTCTATATCTAAGCTGTTTTACATGGTGTGTTCCTTGGATTATACTATAAACCCTTAGTGGCAGGGACCTTGTCTTTTTATATGCTCTATAAAACACCATGCATACCTAGGGATTTTTATGAATAATAATAAAAAAGAGGCAAAAAAGCTTTCATCAGCAGCGTTTTATTTTGCATGTGAATTTAGAGATGAATTCATCTATTGTCCATATTTCTGGAGAAGCAGCTGCTTGTATTACCAAAGTTGACTATGAAGAAAGCGTGTAATATTAAATCTGAAAATTTACATTGCTGGTATAGAAAAAATAAATGAAGCAGTGCGATTTGCTTTTTCCTGTCCATTATAAAAATATTGCCAAGTCTGGCATGTGGTTCATAAAATCAAACATTTTCTAACACAGCTGTGCACGAGGAAATGAAATACGGCAGGTATAAGAAACCACCTGTTTGCCAGAACAGGAGTTTCAAAAAAGATAAACGGCAGAATTTTATATGAATCCCTATTGAAGTAGTCTGCTATTAATACTAAAACCTTAGCACTTGTTCTCCAAACAGGTGTTTCTCAGGTGCATGGAAGGCTGAATAAGTCCATAGATGATTCACTAATAAACACCACTGGTTTTTCTATTCAGTACACAAGATGACATTGAATAAAACTGTCAAAAATAATTTGGCAACCAATTCAATTTCAAAAGCCAAAATTGTAACAAACCACAAATTCCTGTTTACTCCAAATGCTCTCTTTTCCCTCCTTTATCTTAGTTGCAAAACTCTCATGAACTTGACAGTGTTTTCCCTTGATGAAGAGAAAGTCTGAAATATGCCATAAATCATACTGAGCTACCAGAGAAATTCAAATTGCTGTAAGCACAAGTGCCGAGGGACCGCTTATGCGCTGCCTGAGCCGTAATGCAACGTTCACAATGAGATCATTGCATCATAATCGCATTCTGACTGTGATCTGCTTTGTGTGCAGGGGGCACAAATGTCAGAGGGAGAGACGAGAGCCATTGTCAGGTTAGATTTCTCTCCTATTTTACCTTAAACAAATGATCAAGGAAACACATTAGCCAGTATTAAATATTTCAGAATTTAAAACTTCTCCAAAGACCTCTCCATACGCGGTACTTCTTGGCATGTTTTACCTAGGTATATTTAACACCAGATTCTTAAGAATAGATGAGAAACCCTTTAAAATATTTTTCCTTCTTGTTTACTATGTGTTATCAAGTTATTAGTATAAAGCTTAGGGAAGACGTCTATCAAATCAGAAAAATTGAAGAATATTTCTAATCAATGTAAAAATGTCATATCTGGAAGACTTCTCCAATGTTGTAATTGTATTCAATCTCTATGTCTTCCTGTTACCTTAGTATATTGGATTTTCACTAGTGCAGGAGTATGTGGAAATGCATATGTATGTTTCTGTGACTTAACATGGTTGTTCTTTCTTTAAGATTTATGTTGGACAACTGGGAGGTGCTTTGTCATTTGTTTTCAAATAACACTATGAAATTACTAAAAACAAAAACAGTTCATTAATGGCTGGAAGAAGGGGTATAACTTGGCCTTGAGTGCAATAGTCATTACCATCATCATTTGCATATGCAAAAGAGTAGAATTCTATCTCATGAAGAAAAACATAATCTTAGAATATAATTTTGTTCTATAAAAATACAAATACCCATGCTTTGTTGTCTACTCTCATTCAATGTAAGATCAGATAGGTATTATCCTCTGGTTCTACTTTGTGGTTAAATAGTTGACATAACCTAGCTACAATGTTACCCAAGTGACATCTTTTGCACTTGGGGTTTCTAGAAAGACAGTAACATCAGCTGTAAACAAGAACAGTTATTTTTCTTTTCTGTCAGCGTAGTTTGTCTCTTAATTTTATTTTATGGTCTTAGCTCTCATTTTAGAATTATTCATGCTTTGAGAACACAATCGAATGTTGGGTTCTTGTTTTGGAATGGAGAGGTGTCGCATTTCTCCCCTGTATGATGTTCTCGGAGAGTTTTTGGAAGCATATTTATGAATGCGAATTTATATTACTTATTTATATTTATATTACTAACTTACTATCAAGAATGGGTTTTTATACAGTTTTTGCATCTATCAAGATAAAAGTCAATTTCTGAAAGCTTCAACTTACCAGCTAGCTGTGTTTATTAGCACAAATACCTGATATTTCAAAGTCTGTTTCATTCAGTATTCAATCTAGAGTAAAGGAGCATAATTTCTTCTTTGTGGTATGTATACAACACCAGGAAAACATTGACGTAAGTCCGTATCTGTGTGTAACTGTGAAACACACACATATCTTCGTATGTATGTATGAACTAAAATAGATGCAGTGAACCCTACTAGGCTGACATAAAGAAAATTAATTCTTCCATACCAGGGATATGAATATGGGAGATTTTCTTCTTTTTGTATTTTTCAGCCTCTGTAGTTCCCAGTTGAGGCCTGGGCACATGATAATTCACTTCATAGTATTTGATCCATCTCATTACTAGTGGTTTAGATTAATAAACCACTAATAATAAACTTGATTATAGTATTTTGAGTAATGTATATATTGTAAAATGCTACTTGCTTTAAAGAAAGGGTTATTATGTTTCTCCTTTCAAGGCCTAAAACAAAGCAAAATAGCCCCCCCTCCCCCAAATCTCAATTCAGGCATTTTTTTGTCTGTTTGTGTGTTTATCAGAGTTCCTGTTATATCTCCCTCAGTTACACATGTCTTTGTAAGTTCAGATACTGTTATCTTTATATCCTGAAACTTGGCCTGTGTAGTCCCTGTTACATACTCAGGAAATACATTGTGGCCAGTGCATCTAAAGTTTGCAAAACCTGATATTCTCCTGTTGGTACAGATCGCTACATAATTATTAGAAAAAATAGAAGGAATTTGGAATATCAAACCTATGCATTTTCCTTTTGAAATACCATTAAACTTCAATCCTTATTAATTCTAGAATAATTTAGTTTTAGGTTTAATTACAGGTGAGCAGATGCACATCACATTTGGAAAATCATTCACTGTTGCACTTAATCCGAGACATTTTTTTAAATGACATATTTTAATGTAGTTATATTTGATGACTTGAAGGTAAAGTTTATTTTTAAGAATTTCCTAATAGCCATATGGTAATAAATGCCACCAACAAGTCCAGTATGGAGTCAAAGTGTCATGAGGTGGGCATTAAAGTGTAGTAAGGTCAGAACCCCCGAGTTTGCCCCCTGGCTCTCCTACATACTATTTTGTGTTCTTAACAGTCAACACATCCATTTGGTTTTTTTGTAAGAAGGACATAAAAATATCTTGGTAATAGTTTTGATGGAAGAAATAAATTTTAATGTGTTTTAAAATCTGTATAAAGAAATTTGTTATATAAATGCTAAATGGTATTATTCACAGGCTCAGCGTCTGTGGCTCAATTGGCTGAGGCGCCAGCCACGTACACCTAAGGTGGCGGGTTCGAATCCCCAGCCCGGGCCCGCCAAACAACAATGATGGCTGCAACCAAAAAAATGGCCGGGCGTTGTGATGGGCGCCTGTGGTCCCAGCTACTTGGGAGGCAGAGGC
>CAUYQV010069010.1:0-95191 GCA_963574575.1 Galagoides demidoff | reverse complement strand
TGCCATGGCATCACAGCTCACAGCAACCTCCAACTCCTGGGCTCAAGCGAGTCTCCTGCCTCCGCCTTCCAAGTAGCTGGGACCACAGGCGCCCGCCACAACATCCGGCCATTTTTTGGTTGCAGCCATCATTGTTGTTCGGTGGGCCCAGGCTGGGGATTCGAACCCACCACCTCAGGTGTACGTGGCTAGCGCCTTAGCCGATTGAGCCACAGGCGCCGAGCCATAAGTATAACATTTTTAAAATTTTTTTATTAAATTGGCTTGGTGCCTGTGGCTCAAGTGGCTAAGACGTCAGCCACATACACCTAAGGTGGCGGGTTCGAATCCAGCCCGGGCTGGCCAAACAACAATGATGGCTGCAACCAAAAAAAATAGCCAGGTGTTGTGGTAGGCGCCTGTGGTCCCAGCTACTTGGGAGGTGGAGGCAGGAGACTCGCTTGAGCCCAGGAGTTGGAGGTTGCTGTGAGCTATGCCATGGCACTCTACCCAGGGGGACAGCTTGAGACTCTGTCTCAAAAAAATTTTTTTTTATTAAATTATAACTGTGTACGTAGATGCATTTATGGGTTTCAGTGTACTGATTTGATATACAGTGTAAAATGCTTACATTGAATTAAGTAACGCAACCATCATAATTATACTCTTAGTAGTTCTGAAATGTACCATTGCATCATGCACATTAGGTGAGGTCCCCCCAAATACCCTCCCTCCTCCCACTTCTCCCCTCCCTACCCCTCTCTCTCCTCTTCCCTTCTACTTTCTGGACTATAGTTATGTTTTACCATTCATATGAATGTGTAGGTGATAATATATTGATTGCATAGTAGTATTGAGTACACTGGATATTTTTTTTCCCATTCTTTTTTTTTTTTTTTTTTTTGCAGTTTTTGGCCAGGGTGGGTTCGAACCTGCCACCTCTGGCATATGGGGCCGGTGCCTTACTTCTTTGAGCCACAGGCGCCGCCCTTTTTTTTCATTCTTGAGATACTTTGCTAAGAAGAGTATGTTCCCGCTTCATCCAGGTAAACATAAAAGATGTGAAGTCTCCATCTTTTTTATGGTGTACATATACCACAATTTGTTAATCCATTCATGGGTTGATGGGCACTTGGGCTGTTTCAATGCTTTGGCAATTATGAGTTGGGCTGCAATAAGCACCCTGGTGCAAATATCTTTGTTGTAAAATAATTTTTGATCATCTGGGTATATACCTAGTAGAGGAATTGCAGGATAGAATGGCAGGTCTACTTTTAGTTCCCTTAGTGTTCTCCAAACTTCTTTCCAAAAAGGCCGTATTAGCTTGCATTCCCATCAGCAGTATGGAAGCGTTCCCTTCTCTCTGCATCCCTGCCAGCATCTGTAGTTTTGGGATTTTGTGATGTGGGCTAATCTTACTGGAGGTAGATGATATCTCAAAGTGGTTTTGATTTGCATTTCTCTGATGATTAAGGATGATGAGCATTTTTTCATGTGTTTGTAGGCCATGCACCTGGTAAGACACTTTTCTTAGTAATATTTCAAGGATGGAAAAAAAAATCCAATGTACTCAATAATCTGAAACAAATATATAAATAATTACACACGCATACAAATGGTAAAACACAAATGTGGTGTAGCAGGGGGCGGGGTGCGGAGGGGGAGGGCAATTGGCAGGATCTCACCTAATGGGCACAGCGGGAGGGTGTTCAGCACGCCCCCTGTGAGGGGCTCTTCTGCAACTTGAACTTTACCTTGAAAGTAAGAACAATGTAACCTAAAAATTTTTACCCTCATGTTAATTTGAAAAAAGAAAAGGTTAAACAATCATACTGACATTCTATTTATTTAAAAGTAGATATTATCTAGGTAAAAGTGCTTAGAACATAGGATTTTTAAAAAGGCACTAAAGTAGGTATATTTCTAAATTCACAAGTATCATTTGGGCAAGGGTAATGGAAAACAATACTGCAGGCACACCTCTTTGTATTTAGTTCTATGAAAAGATTAGTCTCCTAATGGACCTGTGGCTCAGTGAGTAGGGTGCTGTCCCCATATACCAAGGGTTGAGGGTTCAAAGTCAGCCCCAGCTAAACTGCAACAAAAACTGGTCTGGCATTGTGGCAGGTGCCTGTAGTCCCACCTACTTAGGAGGCTGAGGCAAGAGAATCACCTAAGCCCAGGAGTTGGAGGTTGCTGTGAACTGTGATGCCATGGCACTCTACCAAGGGCGACAAAGTGAGACTGTCTCTAAAAGAAAAAATTAGTCTTGACTTGAGTTTTGAATTATGTGAAGATTTCAGAACTAGTATCTTTTGAAAAACAAAAAGTTCATTGGTTTTAGGTATTCCTCTTCCCATTGAACATTTGGGAGAATATCTGTGATTAACTATTCTCTTGTAAGCATCATTTTGAATGACTGTTTACTTTTATATAAATATGTTATGATTTATTTAATCATTACTCTTTTCTAGACAGTTAGATGACTTCCAGTTTTCAGCTCTTATAAATAATATTGAGGAGAATAACCTCAGGAATGCTTGTCTACCTGTATGTTTTATAATTTTCATATAATAAATTCCCAGCTATGTAATTACTTAGTAAAGTATCTCAAGAAGGGGAAAAACATATCCAAGGTGCTCCATAATATGAAACCAATATATAAATGATCGTTTATTGATTGGTGAAAATCTTTAAATGTCCTATTTGACAAGAAATCATAGAGACAGAAATTAACTTTAAACATTTTAATATAGATCTTTCAGATGATGCAGTATCTTTTAAATTTTCAGAGCTGATTATAATATTTGTTTCACTAGGGGGCAGTAACACATCTGTGATTCAACTTCCCTAGAAGAAATGGGTGATAGAAACCTGTTTCTTTCATGTGTCTTTTTTGAGGGAAATTATTCCAATTGGAAGATCCAGCTAATGTTTATGTGAATCTATATTTGTTTATAGATTTGTTTATTTAGTTCATTATTGTTGTGCTTGACTTCCTATTAGTATATTTCTGACTTCGTTAGATCAATTATTGCTTTGGAAAATTAGGTTTTATGTTGATGAGTAATTTCACATTTTTAATATATAGTGTTCTGTGTACCATATATTGCTTTTTGCTTGGGAAACAGGTTAGGTGTGGAGGTGGACAAACTGTCTTGTCAGCATCATCAGAGATGCACAAAATGACCTTAATAGAAGATGCACACACAAAACTGTCTTTTTCTGTTGGCAAAATACTCAAATTATATGAAAGGGGCCAGGGACCATGGCTCAGGCCTGCAGTCCTAGTATTTTGGAAGGCTGAGGTGGGAGGATTGTTTAAGGCCATAGTTCAAGATCTTCCTGGGCCATAACAAGACCCCATCTTTACCAAAAATAAAAAAATTAGCTGAGCATGGTATCATGCTCCTGTAGTCCCAGCAGCTCAGGAGGTTGAGGCCAGAGGATCGCTTGAGCCTAGGAGTTTCATTAGTTTGAGGTTGCCGAGAGCTGTGGTGAGACCTGAGCCACAGAGAGAGAGACAACTGTCTCAAAAAAAAAAAAAATTTACAGGAAAGGAAAGGAGCAATCATCTACAGATACTACATTCCTAAGTTTCTCTGGGAGTTAATTTTGTGGCAAGAATTTACGAGGATTTGCTTAAACACTGTCATTATTCTTTTTTACAAACCCCCAGAAACTCAGTGTAGAAGTTTTATTAATCACCAGCTTTGTGGCTTGGCGCCTGTGGCTCAAGTGACTAAGGCACAAGCCACAAACACCTAAGGTGGTGGGTTTGAATCCAGCCCGGGCCTGCCAAACAACAATGACAGCTGCAACCAAGAAATAACCAGGCGTTATGGCGGGCGCCTGTGGTCCCAGCTACTTGGGAGGCTGAGGCAGGAGACTCACTTGAGCCCAGGAGTTGGAGGTTGCTGTGAGCTTTGATGCCACAGCACTCTACCCAGGGGGATAGCTTGAGGCTCTGTCTCAAAAAAAAAAAAAAAAATTACCAGTTTGTAATTTGCAACCATGCTTTAATATAGATTTGAAATTAATGAAGATTAACAATATTAAGATTTTTATTCTAGCAAAGTATAAGGAGTTCTAAAATTTACCCCCAAAGTTGGCATAGTCTTTATAAAATTTGGTAATGAATATTTTGTAAATAAAAGTACATTTTGTGGTGGCACCCGTAGCTCAGTGGGTAGAGCTCCGGCCACATACACCAAGGCTGGCGTGTTCGAACCTGGCCTAGACCAGCTAAACAACAACAACTGGAACAAAAATACCCGGGCGTTGTGGTGAGTGCCTGTAGTCCCAGCTACTTGGGAGGCTGAGGCAAGAGAATAACGTAAGCCCAAGAGTTTGAAGTTGCTGTGAATTGTGATGCCATGGCACTGTACCCAGGGTGATAGCTTAAGACTCTGTCTCAAAAAAAAAAAAAAAAGTACATTTTGCTACAATTTCTCTTTTTCCTTTATGTATGGAAACTTTACAGGTGATGTTTGGGACACCCTTTACTGTGAAAACCAGGAGTGGTGTTAAGAATCCTGTAATTCCAGGCTGTGAGAGTTGTAAATTTTACATTTCTTACTGTAGCTGAAGCGGTACCAGTTTAGCTTATAAGCAGATATCTGCCATGCTTACTGAGGATCATGTGAACCAGGCTATTTATAGATCTGAATGATCATATCATTTTGTTGACTATGGTGTTGATATTTTAAACTGTGGTTATACTTTGAAATCATTTTTAAAGCCCATTATCAGTTTCAGCCAAGCATTAAGTGCTAATGTTGAAAAATGCATCTGAAAATTAGTTATTTTGGAACAGAAGTTAGATGTGACAAAATGCTATGAAGAAAGCCAAAAATCTGTCATGTATGCATTACTCTTAATTCAGGAGAAAGAACTCTGAATTTTTAGCCAGAATGTCAAGAAAATAAAGCACCTTTAAAAAGGTTCATGAAAGGCTCTGCGCCTGTGGCTCAAAAGGCTAAGGTGCCAGCCACATACACCTGAGCTGGCAGGTTCAAATCCATCCTGGGCCCACCAAACAACAATGACGGCTGCAGTCAAAAAATAGCCGGGCATTGTGGCGGGCGCCTGTGGTCCCAGCTACTTCGGAGGCAGAGGCAGGACGCTCGCTTGAGCCCAGGCGTTGGAGGTTGCTGTGAGCTGTGATGCCACAGCACTCTACCCGGGGCGACAGCTTGAGGCTCTGTCTCAAAAAAAAAAAAAAGTTCATGAAAATTGTTGTATAACCAGGCAAGGATAGTAGATAAAACAGTGGCATCAGAAGTATTTTATTATTATTTTTGAATGACAGATCATAATTGTATAAATTTTGTGGGTACAATGTGATGTTTTGCTATATGTACCACATGCCATATAGATTGATTACATCAAACTAACATGTTTTTCACTAGACTTATTTTTTTGTAGAGAGACATCTGAAATTTACTCTTAGCAATTTTGAAATATATAACACTATTATTAACGATAGTCACCGTGCTCTGGTATGGGTCTTAAAATTGAATTCCTAAACTACAACTTGTACCCTTTAATAGCACATCTTGATTTCCATCCTCTGATAACTACCGTTCTGTTATCTAAGGTATGAAACATTTTTGATTATTTGAAAGATGAACTGACTAATGTAAAAAGTTTTACCTCTAGGGCAGCGTCTATAGCTCAGTGGGTAGGACACCCACATACCAAGGGTGGCGGGTTCAAACCCGGCCCCAGCCAAACTGCAACAAAAAAATAGCCAGGTGTTGTGGTGGGCACCTGTAGTCCCAGCTACTCGGGAGGCTGAGGCGAGAGAATCGCCTAAGTCCCAGAGTTGGAGGTTTCTGTGAGCTGTGATGTCACGGCGCTCTACCAAAGGTGATAAAGTGAGACTCTGTCTCTACAAAAAAAAAGTTTTACTCCAAATGTTTGTTCTCCTTAAGTATAGTTTGAAACAATTTTAAAATTGTGAACTTTAAGAACCCATTTCCCTATTTTATATTTTGTTTTGTTGAGAAAATAATTCTTGATGTGTGAGACTTCTTCAATTTGCAGACTCTTTGAGAATGCATCCCTCACAAAAGGTGATTGCTTCATGTTTACATATGTGTGTATCTGTTGTATACACATATGCCTGTGTCTACAGATTGATGCATTCACACGCGTCTTACCCATTCATTTAATTTTATATAACCAACCACTATAAAAACATTAAAGTGGATAGCTACCAATACTAGTCTGGCTGAGTATGTACTCATGACTTACATAAATTTTATACTTTTTTCCTCCACATTTATCAGTGTATTAGTATACCCACATTCTGATCTGCTTCTAGTTTTAGACACGCTTATAATTGTTACTTTTGTAACCTTGATCTTTTTATTGTTTTGTAGGGTGGTTCCTTGTGTATGTGAAAAGCAAAAAAAAAAAAAAAGGAAGACACTCCTCTTCTTCTGAATAGGTTTTGTTTCAGATCAGCTCCTTGGCCTTTAGTGTGTGTTTTCTTGCATCAATAATGTTATACGTGGTGGCTACATTTTCAGGCCAACACACAGAACCTGTTTCTTCATAAGTGACATAATTACCATTTACAGCTTTTTTTTTTTTTTTTAATGAGAAACTGCACTGTAACCTCTAACCCTTGACCTCCCACCCTCACACACAGACACACACAAAGCACAGGGGTTTCTAACTCGGTGTTGTACCTGAGCCCGGGAGAGATTGTCAGGACAGAAGATTTCACAGTGGATCGGACCCTGGGAGGTCTTTGATGCTAAAGAAGATGGAGAAGATGAGGCCTAAAGGCAGCGTCATCTCCTCCGTCACTGTGTGCAACCCTTGGCCGTTTGGCTCTGGTGGACTTGGGGGACAGCGATGTTTATTAGGGATGTGAATTCATTATCTCTTTTGGGAGATACAGAATTGGTAACAGCTCCCATATTTTAACTGAAAATAAGTAGGCAGTGCCACATCAGCTCTGGTCATGCAGAAAGAGGTGTTGATAAAGCACAGCTATGAAAAACCTGTAGCTGATGTCATACTTAATGGTGGAGGACGGACACCTTTCCCCAACATTAGGAGCAAGGCAGGGGTGTCTACTCACCACCCTGTTTAGCATCACACTAGAAAGTCTTAACTAGGGTATTAAAGCCGAATAAATTAAAAGGCACATAGGTTGGAAAGGAAGAAATGAAACTTTCAGATGACATGAATGTTTACATAGAAAATCACAAAGAATCTACAGAAAAATTCTTATAACTAATCAGTGAGTTTAGTAAGGTCCTAGAGGCAAGGTTAACACACATTAGTTGTATTTCTATACGCTAACAATGAACATTTGGAAACCAAATCTTTTAAAATATAAAATTTATAATATCTCTCAAAATGAACATTTTAGGTTTAAATTTAACAAACTATGTCCAGGATTTGTATTCTGCAAACTATAAAACTCAGATGTAAGAAGGTAAAGTTTAAGTAGTGCAGAGACATACCATGTTCATGGATTGGAAGACTTAAAGATCGGTTCTACTCAAGTTGTATGTGATTCACTTTAAAATCCCAGGAAGATGTTTTTTTTTTATAGGTATGAGGACTGTCCAAAGAGTATCTAGCCACATAATGTGAAAGCAGTATTAATAATGGCACATACTTTCTGGACAGCCCTTGTATGACATAAACTTTATGGAAAAGCAAAGGAACTGGAATAATAAAACAATTTTTTTTTTTTTTTTTGAGACGGAGCCTCAAGCTATCCCCCTGGGTAGAGTGCTATGGCATCACAGCTCACAGCAACCTCCAACTCCTGGGCTCAAGCGAGGTCTCCTGCCTCTGCCTCCCAAGTAGCTGGGACCACAGGCGCCCCCCACAATGCCCGGCCATAATAAAACAATTTTAAAAGAATAAAGTTGGAAGAAGTACAGTACAGATCTTAGGGCTCATTATGACAGTAAGTCAAGACAGTGTAATATTGACAGAGAAACAAATGTGTAGATCAAAGAGTAAAGAGTTCAGGGATAGACCTATAAAATACGGCCAGTTTTTTCTTTTTTAGTAAGAGCTTGATTGAGCTGTAATTCACATACTGTATATACAGCTAGCCCATTGAAAGTATACACTGATTTCTTAGTATGTTCAGAGTATGCAACATCACCTCAATCAATTTTAAAACATTTTCATCACTCCAGACAGAATCCCGTACACTTTGGCTGTCGACCCTAAGCCCCCAGTTTCCCTGTTCCTGAGCAGCCACTGCTTTCTGAATCTATAGAGTTTCCTGTTTTTCCAGACACTTCACACAAATGGAAGATATGTGGTCTTTTGTAAATGGCTTTTTCCACTTAGTCTACGTTCTCAAGGTTTATCTGTGCTGTAGGGCGTATTGGTACTTTATTCCTTTTTGTGGCCAAGTAACATTTTATTTTATGGGTATATACCACATTTTGTTAATCCATCACTTCATGGATATTTGGGTTGCTTCTGCCTCACGGGCTTGGCTGCTAGCTTTTTGACAAGGAGGCAAAGGCAGTTAATAAAGAAAAGATACCCTTTTCAATAGATTTTGGAATAATCAGGTATTTGTATGGATAAACAACGGAATCTTGACCTGAACTTCATACTCAATACAAAAATTAACTCAAATTTGACTTATATCTAAATGTAGAACTTAGAATGATAAACTTCTGAAGTAAAGAAAAGGAAAATAACTTTAGGATCTGTGGGTAGGCAGGCAAGGAGTTCTTAGGCATGACTCCAAAAGCGCAGCCTGTAAAAGAAAAAAATGCATAAATTGGACTTCGTCAAAATTAAAACTTCTGCTCTGGCTCGGCGCCTGTGGCTCAAGTGGCTAAGGTGCCAGCTCCATACACCCAAGGTGGCGGGTTCGAATCCAGCCTGGGCTGCCAAACAACAATGACGACTGCCACAAAATAGCCGGGCATTGTGACGGGCACCTGTGGTCCCAGCTACTTGGGAGGCTGAGGCAGGAGACTCACTTGAGCCCAGGAGTTGGAGGTTGCTGTGAGCTGTGATGCCACGGCACTCTACCCAGGGGGACAGCTTGAGGCTCTATCTCAAAAAAAAAAAACTAAAAAACTTTTGCTCTGCCAATTGACACTGTTAAAGGAATGAAAAGGCAAGCTACAGACTGGGAGAAAATACTTACAAATCTCATGTCCAGCAAAGGACTTGTATCCTTCAAAACAACCCAAGGTAAAAATGTACCACAGACACTTCACCAGAAAGAATCTAGAGGTGGCAAATAAGCTCATGAAAAGATAATCAAGGGCTAATGGACCTGACCTTGGTACATGTGAGCAACTCTGCCATTTGAGCTTTCTGCCAGAGTTGCAAAAGACTGATGGTGATGCCATATTCCACAATGAATTTGGAAAAAATGATGAAGACCAAAACATACATACATCCATCTATGTGTATATATATGTATATATGCACACACACACACATATTTTCAACATTTTTAATTTTTGGAGGAATGTGAGTGAAAGCCACAATATGATACCACTACACACCTACAGAAACAAACCATGGTGCCTTCAAATAGTGGAATACTTCTTGGCAATAAAGGAAACAAATTATGGATACATGTGATAACTTTGATGAATCTCAAAGGCCTTGCCCTGGGTGAAAGAAACCAGCGTGAAAAGGTTATCCACTGGATGATTCTATTTTTTGTGAACATTCTAGAAAAGACTACAGTGATGGAGAATAGATGAGTGTTGTCAAGGGTTAGGGATAGGATAGGGTTTGAAAATAGGGAGAACAGCAGAGGGAAGTTTTTTTAACTGTTAAAAAAGACAAGTCAGGTGCTCATTAACTGGAGACAACTTTTAACAATAAAAACCAGGAAACTAATCAATTGAGGATATAGCTACTAGCTAATAAATTGAGGAAATAAAGCAGTATTTTATGAAACTTAAACAACTTTTTTCCCTTGAATTACCTCTCATTCTTACACCTTTAGGCTCTATAAATTTTTATCTTTTTTTTCTCTCCTAGGTACCCTTTTCAGATACATATCTCCACACTTCTCTAAGCTTTTAGTTTTTATAAAATAGGTTAAATCTCAAAACAAACACTAAAAAAGCTACTCATCTTGTCTTCTTACAGAGTTTTGCAGAATTGAGTTTTTCTTGTCAACAGTGCCCTGCCTGCTCTTCTTGTGAATCCTCCCTACAGCTCTGTTTCTGTGCTGGTTCCAGTGCGGTCTGACCATGGTCTCTGTGGTTCCTGTTAGCGTTCTCACCCGGGCTGAGTTGATTTCATTCTACGTCTTAGTTTCTATTATATTTGAGTTTCTTCCTGGTTCAAAGAATGAGGATAATTTGTCAGTAACTTTTAGTGGTAGGAAAAGTTTGAAAGGGACCCTAGAACGAGGATGGGATCCTGAAGGTGCCACATTCATGTGAATAATGAACACAGAACTAGAAGGTATGAATACAAAAACTTAGCGTGTAGGAGCCTAAAGTTAGTAGTCTGTATATATTCAGTGTTTGTCAGATTCTCATTTGAACATCCTCTTCTGCTCTGGGTTGGCAACTTAAACAACATGTGGAAACATGTTGTCTCTAACAGTAGAGAATGAGACCTTTTAGAGAAGGTTAAAAGAATCGAAGTTTCCTAATGACGAGAGAGCAGGTATAAAGCCCGGGAAAAGTGGGACACCAGTGGTAACTCTTCATTTCCCTGGCCAGGTGCTACCAAAAGGATGTGACCCTAGTTCTTCTGGAGGATTCCTCGCCACATGCACCTTTTCTGTCTGTTTAAGGAGCCTTAGATAAATGTATGGCTGAAACTAGTTGCCTTCAGCATTGGGAAACTTAGCTGACGTCCTTACTCATTCCTAACTAGTAGTATGAGCTGTGCATTTCTTTAACTTTTTGGGTTTAATTGCTTTTATGTTTACAAAGAAAATTAAATTAATCCGAGCTTTCTTACCAATTGCAAGTAATAATGACAATGATCACCAGCACTTACAAAGTGCTTACAGCCTACCCGTACCCAGTGTGTACATTTAACACATATCTAGTACACACTTGTGAGCTCTTGCGACTACCACATGAGGTTGATAGAGTTACTGTGGAGGAAACTGAGGCACGGCGAGTAAAGCCGCCCTGGTGATGTGGTTAGTGAAAAGGGAGCGGGGGCTGAAGCGTGTAGTCCTGTCAGCTGCTTTCAGCTGGTTTAATAAAAATGATGATTTAGGGAAGTCTCTCTTTTCCTTCTTTTTTTTTTTGTAGTAGTAAAATATGCATAATGCATGTTTAAATTAAGGGGAAATAACTTGTTAAAATGATCCATTCTGAGGAAAGTTGAGGTCACAGTTATGACTAGTGATAACGTCACATATTTTATATAGTTTATTAATCAAGAAAGAATCCAAGTCAGACTGAAGTTATGCTGAAGACTCTGCAGTCTTTAAAGGGGTGCAGGTTGGGTTTAAAAAATGGATTAAAAAGCAAACCAGAACAACTTTAAAGAGTCAAATTTAATCAGAATATGATTCTGCACAACTCTGTTGTCAGATCTCCCCAGAATACCAATATATGTTTTTTAATATCTTAGTAATTTTTTTTTGTACTTGTGGAAATTTATGGGGTACTTGTGTGGTTTTGTCACATTTGTAGATCGTTTAGTGGTCAGTTCAGGGCGTTCATGGAACCCGTCACCTGAAGAGCGTACACTGTGCCTTCTAAGTGATTCCCCTGGTCCACACCCCTCCCACCCGCCCTCGGAGACTCCACCGTCTGCTTGCCATCGTCAGCATCATGTGGATGCGTTTCCTCGTGCCCACAGAGGGGGAGAACATGTGGATGCCACATTTTAACAAAAGCTCCATGAGCTTGAGGGAAGGGATTCGCAACTGTTATGTGAGAAAAATGTGAAGGACCTAAGGATGCTCAGCTGGAAGAAGGAAGAACAGTCTCAAAAATATGAGAAGTTAGTGTTTAGAAGAAGGATTTGAGGCTGGGTGCAGGGCTCGTGCTGGCATCCTAGCACTTTGGGAGGCCAAGGTAGGAGGATGGCTGAGCTCAGGAGTTTGAGGTTGTGGTCAGCTATGGTGATGCCTCTGCAACCCAGCTGGGTTCCCAGAAGGGTTTGACTCCACAGGAGAGGGCGGACCCCATAGGCCAGCAGTTCATCAGGACTGGTGACCCACAGGAGAGGAAGGACCCTGTAAGCCAGCGGTTCTCAGGACTCGTGACCCACAGGAACTGTATTAAAGGGTCACGGCATTAGGAAGGTTGAGAACCACTGCCATAGGCGGAAGTCAGAGTGGCAGATTTGAGCCCGGTGGAAGTCAGCTGACTGTGAAATCGGCAGACTTGTGCAGTGTAGTTTACCTCAGTAGGAGATTTTTCAAGCCGAGTCTGGGACTGACCCTGTTGCAAAATGGACTCCATTCTGAATTGGCTGCGTTAGTCCCTTTCACAGTGTCTGGCATTTAATAGGCACTCACTAAACTATTAAATTAGTGACTTAAAAATAATGAAACAGGACAAATACTCTCTTAGGAAACCAAGGTGACACTTTTCAAGTAGTACACTAACCTATTTGCAACTGGAGCTCCCAAGAGTGACTCTCAGAGTTACTTGTCCACATCATAAGGAATGCTGAGAGGGACAAACTTTAACTGCACTGAGCTGTGGGTTTGCTTGCTGTCTAGTTCCTCTGATACACAAGTCTTCACAAACTGTGCTGAGCTCTCCCAGAAAAGGTAGGTTAACTTGCATCACTGTTATATAAATTATTACTGTGTAAGTTGAAAAATGCACAGATTTTTATATGTGTGCACATCTCTGCTTGTTACTGGTCAGCTCTGTGACACCAGGACACTGTCTTTTCATAGTACCAAGCCCGGCATCTTTGTGAAGGAATACGTGAATGATTGCAAACTCTGCGTGTGTGTTTGGGGGTGTATTGCTGCTAATGCTCATTAGTATTCAGAAATCAAGTCTTTCCATTCTGTATTCTAATGCTGACTCTAAAATTTGGAAATACTTCCTTTTAGGGAAGCAGTTTGACCTGTTTGTGGTGTAGAGTGGTGTGTTCAGTGTCTGTGGTTCTGTGCAGGTGCGTGCGAGGGGACCTTGGCTTGCTCCACCTGTCACCTCATCTTTGAAGAGCACATATTTGAGAAGTTAGACGCAATCACGGATGAGGAGAACGACATGCTCGATCTGGCGTTCGGACTGACGGACAGGTGAGAGTTTAGAACCGCTTCCGTCGTACACTAACCGGGAGAGGACGTGTTTTATTTCTAGTTAAGTCCAGACCCACGAATGTGAAAGTCGCCTTCTCCCACTTTAGATTTCAGTCATGGATTCTGAACTCCAAATATGTGGCATTTCTCCTTGTTTTCACTGTTTTAGACTTTCCTTTTTACAAAAGTAAAAAAAAAAAAATATTGGAAGTGTAAGTTCTGGATCCTAATAAATTCTAGTAAATCTTCTTTGGCCTATTTTTATTCCAGGAATTTAATGGGATGATATTAAATTTAATGATTTTTAGAGTATTCCTGAAGGACTCATTTGATAATTGAACACGATAGGGGAATGTTTTTACCTATCTGAGAACAGAATTTTAAAGCAACTTAGTTTATAATAATAATGCTAAAATGAATAGTTCTTTTTATAAGTGTACATTAAAGGAAATTATTGAGAGCTTATTCTTGTCATTAATTACTCAGTAGAGTGACTCTTAAAAATGATAAGATTTATAGTAACAAGTGATCCCTTATTAACTGTCTTTTGGTTGGCGTCAAGGAAGATAGCTAGTTGATTTATTATTTTAAGAGGTAAGGTAATGAGGGATATTACTGAAGATTGGCCTTTTTAGCTGTTTGGTGACTCTACTGTAAGTAATTCTTTATAAAAGCAAAAATAATAGCGATAACAATAGTTTCCTTTTCATGTCTATTATGTAACTAATTTGTTAGACATTTAATGTGAACTCCCTCCTTTAATCCTCACAAACCTTTCAAGATCATTTGTACTTTACATTTTGTCCCTTTTGTAGTTCCTGTCCCCCTTGGTGGAGCTGAGACTGACTGATATTCTGGGAAGAGAAACTGGGAAAACATTATCTCTTTAGACACCAAAACAAAGGGGACTGTGGCTGCCATCGACCTGTCCCCTCTCCCATTTTCAGTGCCATACTCTCTATCAACACCTCCTTTTTTCTTTTTTGAAGGATAACACAGAGAATGTATCCCGTAGCTATATTAGCCTGGTTCTGAGAATGGTGTCTTTAAGTAAGAGGGTTAAATCCCAGCCAACTACTTGCCCTTTTATTCAGATAGAATTCATAGGTACAAATGGTAGATAATATTCTAGGTGAAAAGGAAATGGAGGGAGAGCTATAGTTAGAAAATACACAGAATGAATAAGATACAGAAGGCCTGTAGTAAATATACAGTATCCAAGAGCCTTGGTAATAAAATTCCCATGTTCTAGAACTGAATAATGGAGAATAAGAAATAGCTGTTACAGTGTTTTATAGCTGGTATTTTTGAGTTACATAGGATTTTAGTGGAGATACTTTGTGGGGAAAGAGTATAATGTGTTTCACTGGTAAGATTCATGGAACACTTTGGCATATTTGGAAAGGCAAGAATTTTGTCTAAAGCTAGCAACCACATGTACACTCTTAGGGTCCATAATATTCTAAAACAAAGACACAGGGAGACTCGGCCTTTTAGTTTATACCCTTACTTTTCTTTAAAGTTAACTTTTGGTAGAAAACCCCATTGTTTTAATTGTTCGTATTGGATGTAAAGTTGATGGACTGGTGATAATGGACAGCCTTGTGACAGTTTTGTCATACTGGTCGTTTGTCTCCTTTTCCCCTTCGAGGAGGGGATATGTCTTATTTGATCATTGTCACCCCAGTGCCTGATTCACAATAGGGAGTCACCAAATGTTTGTAGAGTTAATAGTTGATGGAAAGGGTGATTCAGAAATTATCTGTGTTATTGTGAATCTGCACTGGATGAAGATGATAATAGTACCTGCCTCGTGGTGTTACTGTGTAGCCTTAATGAACATGTGATGGCCTTAGAGCAGCGCTTGGTGGAGAAAGTGTTCATTAAATGGTCGCTGTTAGCTTTGTAACCACAATCATATTAAGGCACTTGATACGATCTTTATCCAACCTTCAGGGTGAGGCAGCATTATCACCATTTTGTAGGTAGGAATACAAGGTTTAGTTATCCTGTATTTGATCAAGGCTGATCAAAGGGTGACAGAGCCCTGATTTGAATCCAGCGATGTTGGGCCCCAGCTGTTTTTCTGAATTGAAAACCAAATCTTAGAAGTAAAATAAATAAATACAACATCCAGTATATTTTCATTGTTAGGGATATTTGGCCAGAGTGCCTGGAGAAAGCATTTGTGCCAGCGTCGGAGCTTTGTGGGACTCACAGTGTGAAGTGAAGGAGGCTTGCCCTCTGTCTCCTCTGGGGGGGAGGGACGCTGTCTGTTCTGGGTGGGTCTTGGAGCCATAGACTCTTAAGAAGGTGGGCGGAGCAGGAGAATGAGAAGGCGGCCACGGAGCACCACGCTCATCTCCTGGGGTGAGCCGGAGCGCTCTGCCTCCTCTCTCTGTTCCCCTAACAAACTTCTTGTTCTGTCCCCACACCGTGGTGTCCTGCCCTGATTCATGGATAATTGTTCCCATCTGTTTCCCTTGCTAAAGTAACAGTTCCTGGAAGGCTAGCATCATCTTACTGGTGTCCCGTGAGCACGGGAAGCAGCAGGCCTCTCCAGCACGTGCCTTAGCAGTCCCTGTGAATTTGTCCAGATTGGCTCGTCACGTTTTCTCTCTTGTAGAAGGAGCTTAATGCATAATTGAGAGTTGTCAGGGTTACTTCTGATTCTACAAGAAACTGTTAGTAGGGGAGATTTTTTTCTGTCAGCAATCAGTGTTTCCATGGTTAAGCACCCTCCTTACTCCAGAACTCCCCAATTGGTCCTCATTACTCACAATTCAAACATAAACTCCTGAATTAGCATTTGAAGCTGGTTGGGGCCCTGGCCCCTTCTGGTCCCTCATTCTCCTTGTCCTGATCTACACCGTGGAGCAGCTGAAACACCCATCTTGCCTCTCGTGTGCCTGGAGCATCCCTGCGTTCTGTTTGCCTTACGCATCCAGTGCTCCTCCTCTGTCTTTTCTAACTGGCCAATCCTACTTGTCCTGCAGTCCCATTCTGGACACTGACACCATCTCTCCTCGTCTCCCAGGGCCATCTGGCTTTCTCTCTGTGGCATTTGGCACGTCACAGTCTCACTGCGCACGCGTCTCATCTCTGTCATTTGATTGAAAGTTAGCAGCAAGCCCTCAGCAGTGCTGTGAGAGGAACTCTCTTACCCGTCTTGAAGATTATGTGAGGAAACTGATGCTCGGGGAGGTTAAGCAATAGGAAGTTGCTGTGGACACGCCATGTGAGGGACTGGACTCTGGCCACTGGTCTGCACGACCCCCACTCTGCACTCATCCTTACCCGCCTCGTGCCCTGGGGCCCGGCAGGTGCAGGTGTTCAGTAAGAAAGTATCGAATTGGGCTGCGTGTCTCGTCTTCATGTTCTCACTGACATTTTGTGCTGTGCTGTTAGGAGCTCAGTTAATGCTTGATGAATACATTAATGCAACCAAGACCTGAGTATCACGTGCCGTCAGACTGAAGACAATTTGATTGGAAGGGTAACATTTATTTTTATGTGCCAGTAAGAAAGAACAAAAGCATTGTTAATTAAAATGTGGCACAATGTTGTCACGTAACATCTTTTGTTCACATTGGAAGAGTTATTTAGACTTCTTCAGACATAGATTTGAATTATATATAACCATTAAAAAGGAAAATATGAATAAAATGGGTGGTAATTCTGCAAAAATAAAAAGAAAAGGAAATGAATTATAGTTGTCTTTCCAACGACGTGTATTTATTGATACCAGATTTATACTTGGCTATTTTTGTATTCTTAATTTTTGGAGTTATTTTGAAAGGTAGTTAAAGTCAGCAAATTTGGTAATATACTTTTTTTGGAGAGAGTCTCACTTTGTCACCCTCTGTAGAGTGCTGTGGCGTCATGGCTCACAGCAACCTCCAACTCTTGGGCTTAAGCGATTCTCTGGCCTCAGCCTCCCAAGTAACTGGGACTACAGGTGCCCACCACAATGTCTGGCTATTTTTTTGTTGCAGATGTTTAGTTGGCCCTGGCTGGGTTCGAATCCACCAGCCTTGGTATACGTGGCTGGCCCATAACCACTGTGCTGTGGGCACCAAGCTGGTAATAATATACTTTCTATAACTAAGTTGAAGAGTCACCCTCGTGAATATTGTAACCAGAACTGCAGGTATGACATGACCATTAACCCCTCAGTATAGCAGTGATTATAAAATGCCCTCGATTCAAAGATGCATCTTGATTTTAGAGGTAGTAAAAATATGGGAAAAGACATGCTCTTACAATCTATGATTTAAGTCTATGCACTTATTCCAAATTGTTTTAAAGGCTTTTGAAAAAGTGTGCCTTTCTTTCGTGGCCTGTGTGGTTTGGATTGATGACTTTCACGGCTTTGCGGATAATTTCATGTCTCTTCTCGCCTGATGCGCCTTCTTATTATTTCATTGCTTGTCAGCTTTTTAATCAAAAAGTAGTTGTTCTGGTGAGACAGTCAGTAGGGAATGGAAACTAAAGGCTTTTCACATTGAAGTTTGGGCCCCCCAGGTCTGTTGTTTTACATATTTGCCTTCTAGGTGTTTGGGTTAGTTATATCTGTTTTGACTTAATGGAAATTTTGAAAGTTAATAAATTCCCTGACTGCTTTGGGTAAGAAAGTTAAAAATATCTTAAACTGCATCACCTTGTGAATAACATATACTTGACTCCTAAATCATACCTTCCCCTTTTTTATACAGGTCACGGTTGGGCTGCCAAGTGTGTTTGACAAAATCTATGGACAATATGACTGTTCGAGTGCCTGAAGCAGTGGCCGACGCCAGGCAATCCATGGATATGGGCAAGACCTCCTAGGAGAGAATAAATAGGAATATTTTCACCAATCTTTACCTATTTTTATAATTATTGTTGGTGTAATTAAATGTGAACCTGGATGAATGGATTTACTCTGACTAGCTTTGCTATTTTAATTCATATTATATAACTACTGAAGTTTGTAGTTCTGAAAGTATGCAGTTTTTTATTTGGGTTAAATTGTAAAAATGTCAATCAAATATTAGAAAATAGTTTATATGATAAAACCTTATATCTTTCACCCTGTGTTTGTTTAGCAACTTGACCAAAGTGTTGTCACATCATCTGTTTACCCAGAAAGTAGATTTAAAGAAAGGCATTGTTGTTCCTCTTTGATGTGAGTGAAGGGAGAGGTCTAAAAATGGCTTGTTTAGGACCATACAACTAATTATAAAATCTGTAGCAGAACCTGCATCTTGATATTACAAGTTCAGACTGAAACTGGGTTATTGTATGTCCAAACTGAAACTGGAGAAATTATTAAATCTGAAGTGTATGGACAAAAATATTTAATTTCTCGATGAAATACCTAGCTCGAAAGATAGTTGAATAAATATTTCAAAATTTCGATTCAGTGGGAAATATGTCAGAGCATAGACAGTATAGCACAGTCAAAGAAGTTTGAGCTGCTTTGACTTAATAGAAGGAATAAACTAAAATTAGATGTCTGTTCTTTTTGTTCTAAGCAGAATAGTCTACCTTTGTAATCTCTTAAAAAATGCTGATTTGTGAATCTCTGCCTATAATAGAATGGAAATTTTTAAAAGTAGGTTTTACTGTTTTGAGCTGAAGAAAGGAATGAGCAGGCTGCCACCTTGCACAGCCCCAGGGGGCGCCGTTCTCTCACACAAGGACGGAGCTGTGCAGTGAGCAGGGTGCTCGGCAGTGCAGGGCCGTCCCAGAGAGGAGGGGATGGTCTGAGCACCTGCTCCCCCATTACATGTGGAAGACATTTGTATCCTTATCTTTACTACAAATAAATGCATAAAAGTTAATGAATACACAGTTAATAGTCTTTGGAAATTATAATTGGAAAACATTTTCTTTGGAAATATAATAAAATACCAACAAACTTGGATTAATTGTGAGGAAAAGCAGAACATACTAGTAAAAAAATGAGTGTAAGACAATTGTGTTAGCTTCATGTGTATCACCGTGGTGTTGACATACAACGTCAGGGATACAGCGATAACTAAGGAATGCCCTCAGGGAGCTCACCCTTTATTAGGAAAAGGTAAAATGTATGTACGCAAGGTCATTCATTGGCTTGAGCTTTTAAAATGGTCACTTTGCAAAATAGAGCTTTAATTAATACGTGAAAAGTGATCAGGAAGAACTCAAAGCATCTAATTTTCACTTAACGCGTAATAGCTGTTGAATGCTTTCTATGGGGAGAGTTCTTGTCTTAGTTTGTTTTCTGTTTTCTGTTCCTGCTCATTCCTACAGAGGGGGTGATTAATAAAGACGTTTATTTGGGTTGTGGTTCTGGAGGCTGGGAAGCCCAAGAGCATGGTGCCGGCATCTTCTTGGCATGTGGTGAGGGGCTTAAGAACATCATAACACAGTGAAAGAGCAAGAGAGTAAAGAGAGGCCAAATTTACCCTTTTTATCAGAACCCCACTCCTGAGATAACTAACCACACTCCTGAGATAAGGGCATTTATCTGTTCATGACCTAATCTCCTCTTAAGGCACCACATTTGATACCATTACATTGGCAATTAAACTTCAACATGAGTTTTGAAGGGGTCGTTCAAATCATAGGAGTACTTATATTTTTAAAGTACCTTACAGACAAATGACTCTCTTACTTAGCCTCAGTCCTGTGTATTCTTATCTTCCTGTGTCGAGTACCTAAACTCTCCAGAGCAACTTTAATGATAATAATCAACCAAAACACTCTAAAGTCTGGAGTCTAAATTCTCAGTTTCAATTTAGGAACGTGCAAATTAATAAAATATAATTGTATGACTTATATACAGCCTTCTACAGTTATTAAATGGAGAACCCAATCTATGAGGTCGATGATTAAGTTCATGAACTTGCCACCACGTGCTTCTGTTGGCAGGACTGTGCAGAGAGCTTGGTAAGGTTTCCTAACCTCGGTATATCAGAGCTTCACAGCTGCGTTTGTGTTGATGTGTGGCCGTGTCTTGCTGAGTGGCATTCATTAGTGGTGTTCTGTATTTTTGTGTGCCGTTGTGAGAATGTCAGAGCTTGAATTAGAGCAATGAAAAAACTTTTAAGTTTCTTATTAAACTTGGCAAGAGTGGAAGTGAAATCAGGGACATTTTAGTCCAAGTTCATGGAGATAATTCAATGGAGGAAATGGTAGTATACAAATGGATCAAACATTTTGCTGAGGGGAGAGAAAGCATCAGTAATGATGAGAGGTCAGAATGGCCGGTAACAAGCGGAACTGATGAAAACGTTTCCAAAATGTGTTGAATTGTGCATCAAAATGATCCGCTGACTGTGATAAGCATAGCAGACCAAGTAAACATCGATAGAGGAATAGGAAAATCTTAACGGTATGAAAATGTTGGTATGTTAAAAAATATGCAAAAATAGTCTCGAAGATGGTCACTCATGAACAAAAGCAGAGGAGAGGTGAAGTTTGACAAGACCTTTTGGAGAGGCAAGAGGATATTTTGGGTCATGTTATTGCTGGTGATGAAGTATGGGTGTACCAACATCACCCTGAAACAAAGTGTCAAGGTGCACAATGAAAGTCAGCAAATTCTCCATGACCAAAAGATTGCCATCAGTTCAAATGAAGAGCCAAAACGATGTTGCTGAACGTTTTTGATATGAGAGGGATTGTTCATTATGAATTTATACCAACTGGAAAGACAGTTAACCAAGTTTACTATTTGGAACTGCTGAAAGGCTGTGTGAAAAAGACGCAAACGACCTGGACATTTTGCCAACAGCTCATGGCTCTTGCACCACGACAACGCACCAGCTCACACGGCACTGTCTGTGATGAGTTTTTAGCCAGTAAACAAATAACTGTATTGGAGCACCCACCCTACTCACCTGATCTGGCCCCCAGTGACTTTTTTTCTTTACCCAAAGATAAAGGAAATATTAAAAGGAAGACATTTTGATGACGTTCAGGGCATCGAGGGTACTACAATGACAGCTCTTATAGGTATTCCAGAAAAAGAGTTCCAGAATTGTTTTGAAGGGTGGACTAGGTGCTGGCATCAGTGCATCACTTCACACGGGGAATACTTTGAAGGCGCCCATAATGACATTCAGCCGTGAGGTGTGTAATACTTTTTCTAGCATGAGTTTGTGGAGTTTATTGTCAGACCTTGTATAACTGCTTTGTATAAAGGTTATTTTTTCAGGTTGAAAAAAATCTGTTGAGGCTCCGCAGCAGTGGAAAGAAAAATCCTTTCGTATCTGGTGTGTGTTTGAGGTAAATGGTTTATCTGTTGCTGCAAAACAAAACTACTCTGAAACTTCGTGGCTTAAAACAATGATAAATCTTTTATTATTTCAGACACTTTCTATGAGACAGGGAATTTAGAGAACTCTGAGCAGGGATGGCGTCTCTGCAGCATGGTGCCTGGGTCCCAAGCTGGAAGACTGAGGGGCCAGGGGCTGGAATTGTCTGCAGGCTCATCCCTCTAGTGACTGGCAGCTGATGCTGCTGTCAGAAGGGTCTGGAGGGGATACTGGCTGGAACACCCACATGTGGCCTCTCCTCGTGGCCTGGACTTCCTCACAGCCTGGTGGCTAAGTTCTAAGAGCAAGTGCCTTGAGAGAGTGCGTGCGAGCAGGCAGAAGCTATATCCTTTCTGTGACCTAGCTGTACACGTTACACAGTATCCCTCCCACTTTTCATTAGAAGTGAGTTGGGATCATCATTTGAAGGGAAGGATACCAAAGAATTGGTAGACATCAGAGTAACCATTATTTTCAGGTAACTTACTGGCCCTTTATTTTCTATAATGTTGGCCATTTAACAACAGAGTTCCAAGCTTCTTGAGAGGAGCTAGTTTTTTGAAAGATTTTTGTGTCACCTTTATTATGATGGCTTATTTGTTTATAGCTCTCAACATTTTTCTTCTTGATTTAAATGAAAAGGAAAAGTGGTGGCCTCTGTTCAATGCTGTGTGATTTCAGTTTATGTTTCTTAGTCATTTTGCCATCAAGGGAGGCAGCCTCCTTTGCTGTAGTATTCTGTGTAATTGCTGGGTGTGTGCTAATACTCATATTTGGTTTTCACAGACGAAACTAACCAATAATTACATAAGTAATTCAGAACCACTGAATTTGTTTCTTAAATTCTGAGGATTTCTAAAACCTTTTGCCTAACTTCCACTGTGAAAATACTGTATAATTTTTCTATCTCCAAGGACAACTTGCCCCTTTTGTTGATGGTGATTTAAGTATCATTATCCATGTGGTCTCTGTAATGGTCATTCAGCAGTTAATGGAACAATTGCATCTCATTTGAAAAGTTGTTTTCTAAAGGAAACATAGATTTTTTTGAATGGTATTTTCCCATCTTTTCTTTTTTTCTTCCTTTTAACAGCTCTTTTAATTGCTTTTCCTTCCTTAAAGTCCTTGAAATTATCTGATTAAAAAACATTTTGGATCAGAATTTGTTAGATGACTTTCTTATTTATAGAATAACTTATTACTTTGTAAGTGAAAAATCAAAATAGTGTGTTATGTACATTACTAAAAATAGTATATGAAAGTTTATTATACTTTATTTTTAAGAGAGGGGTCTTGCTATGTTGCCCAGGCTAGACTACTGGGCTCAAGCAATCGTCATGTCTCAGTCTCCCAAATAGCTGGGCTACTAGAGGTGTATATCACTATGCCTGGGTTAGAAACTTTTTATGTGTAAGCCACAGTAGGACATTCAAACATTACATGAAAATGTTGGGTTTTAAAAAATCAATTAATTTATATTTTGAGACAGAGTCTCACTCTGTTACCCTGGGTAGAGTGCTGTGGCATTGTAGCTCACAGCAACCTCAAACTCTTGGGGTTGAGCAGACTTCTTGCTTCAGCCTCCCAAGTAGCTGGGACTACAGGCACCCACCACAACACATGGCTAGTGTCTCTGTTTTATTAGAGATGGGGTCTCGCTCTTGAACACTGGAGCTCAAGCAGTCCACCCACCTCAACCTCCTGGAGTGCTAGGATTAGAGGCATGAGCCACCACACCTGGCCTAATTTTTTTTTAAATTAAATCATAAATTTTGTTTTCTGTTGGAGAAATATTAAAGACTAGAAATAGGATTTTGGTTAAGCAACAATAGGATTCCTTTAATGTGTCAACCTATCACATGATAAACCAAGTTTTTTTTTCTCAAGACATAGTCTCAAGCTGTCACTCTGGGTAGAGTGCTGTGGCATCACAGCTCACAGCAACCTCAAATTCTTGGGCTCAAGCGATTCTCTTGCCTCATCCTCCCAAGTAGCTGGGACTAAGGTGCTCGCCACAATGCCTGGCTATGTTGTTGTTGTTGCAGTTGTCATTGTTGTTTTAACTAGTTGGGCAGGGTTTAAACCCGCTGGCCTCAGTGTATGTGGCTGATGCCCTACCCACTGAGCTATGGGTGCCGCCTGATATCAGCTTATTTTTTTCAGCTTTCCTTTTGTTTATAAATTCTAGAAACTGAAAAATTAGAAAACCAGCTGGCAGGGAGAAGGCGTGGTTGCTAGCAGACACAAAGGTGGCTGAGTTCAAAGGCAGTTTAAATCTCCCAGAGTCAACTTGTAAGAGGAGTTGGGGAGACAGATCTTCATAGTGAGAGGTGTCACTCCTGCCATGACTGCTGGTAACAAACCATCTCGTAGCTGTCGCGTGCCTTTTCCTTTTAATTATTTGCTTATCTAACATATTTAATTTTTAGACTTGATGGCATAATATTATAAAGTTGAGAAGAGCCTTTTAGCCTTTCTGGTTCCCCTTGTTGACTGCCGTTTCAGAAGTCATCCTCACTTGGCCTGATCTACCTGGGTGGTCTATACGCCTTTCCCATCCACCCCACCGCTCTGCCTTGGAGAGCCCTGTAGGTCCTTGCTGTATATAGCATTTGACACTAATTACATCAGCACCCTCTGCTACCACGATAGAATAGCATTTATTCTTTCTAAGAATAAGGGCTGATGGCGGTGCTGGCCACATACACCAAAGCTGATGGGTTTGAAACCAGCCTGGGCCAGCTAAAACAATGACAGTTGCAACAACAACAAAATAGCTGGGTGTCATGGTGGGTGTCTGTAGTCCCAGTTACTTGGGAAGCTGAGGCAAGAGAATCACTTAAGCCCAAGAGTTTGAGGTTGCTGTGAGCTGTGAAACAACAGTACTTTACACAGGGTGACAGCTTGAAACTCTGTCTCTAAAAAAATAAGGGCTGAGTTGGGTTCAGTTTTGTAAACTGCAATGTATATCATGTTTAGTCCATAGTAGGGATATAGTAAGTGTCTAAATTAATGAGCACTTAGTCCTATAAGGAGTACGCTCCTGGTCTTCAGCCATGTGGCAGTAACCTGTTATGGGTGGGACCTCGTGAGCTCAGCATAGGCACCTGTTATGGGTGGGACTACTGAGCTCAGCATAGACCACTGTACCGAGCATGCGTTTTCTAACTCCAATT
This sequence comes from Galagoides demidoff, assembly GCA_963574575.1. NCBI lineage: Eukaryota > Metazoa > Chordata > Mammalia > Primates > Galagidae > Galagoides > Galagoides demidoff. The sequence continues at coordinate 70,538 of CAUYQV010069010.1, read as the reverse complement.
CAGCAGGAATCAGAACACACAGGAGTGTTTCCCTGAGAGGTCAGATAATTTCCACTGTATTGAAAAGACCTGTGTTTAATTCAGCCTTTTTTTTTTTTTTTTAAACATATCTTGATGAAACAGCTTTTGAATGAGCTCAGTGCAGGTCCCTGTGCTGGTTGTGAGTCTGTAGGCCAGTGGTTATAAGGTTACAGGTTCTGGGGTGTGAGTGCTGCAGGTGCTGTGGTGGCACCTGGGACTCTATCCCCTTGAATCACATGGTACACTGCGGCCATGTCCCCACGGAATGCTCTCTGCCCAGTGTCCCGTAGCGTGCATTTCTTATAGCCCCCAGTGGCTTCTCATTATATGAGGCTTCCTTTGAGTTCTGATGAGGTTCCCTTGAGGCAGTTTTCAGGAAGGCAAGAGTGGTTCACAGAATATTTCCTCCAAGCAAGCAAGCTTAAGATGGAGAAATATCGAGAAATGCTTTTCTTAGTATTGTTTATTTTAACCTCCTTTCTTTGGTGAAGCCTTATTTCTTAATCTGAATGCCAAAGACTAAGCCTCAGTAGAGGCATCCAAGTAAGTTCTTTTATGTTGCAGGGGAAGCTATCAGATTTAATAGCCTGAATTTGAATGCCTGAGTACTGTTTAAAAAATTATCTGAACCTTGGAAATAAAGCAGCAAGATCATGGCGTGTTTCCTGAGAGTTGTGCCGTCGTCCTCTCTGTCTAGCTTTGGAAAGACGTGTAGTGGGAGGGAGGATTATCTGGTGTTCTAGGAGGAGGGTTGGCAAACCGCATCCTGGGGATCAAAGACGTGCTAATTCATTACCCACCACCAGTAGCTGTCTTCATGCTACAACAGCGAAGTTGAATAGTTGTATTGGCTGTCTGGCCCGTACAGAACAAGTTGCTCACCACTGCTCTAGGGGAAGGTGACCCCAACGGACTGTGCACTACTGAGCAGTTCCCCTACCCTCTCAAGTCAGAGGTTAACTTAGAAAAGATTGATGGGTTGCAACAGATTTCTGTTTGGTAGAAAAGGTAATTCCAAGAGTTACAGTTTTCTTGCCTTGTTGGGCGTTATCAATTTTTATCCATCTCTGTCTTGTTATGTTGTGTTCCTCTCCCCACTGACTGTGTGCAGCAGTTTATTGTGTCCTCCTGGTAACCAGCATTGTCATTGTGCAGGTCCCCTCCTTAAGGAGTTAAGTAATCTTAGACAAACGCTCACTGTACATTTGTATGAGAGTCTTAATCACGTGGAGAATTATTCAGAGACTGAGTCCTGGTCGTGCTGTCATCCTGAGTGAGGTAGGCAGTTAACCCTACTGGGCCTCTGCTTACTTATCTGTTAAGTAGAGATAATTATACCCAGAGTCTCAGCCAAATTACTCTCTTATTCATATGATAATATCCACTGGACATGGTTTTGTAATTATTTCAGTTAAAAGATGTTATGTTTATGAAATACTTTGTTAATTGCAGAGCACTATGTGATTGTTGGATTTTGCTTCTTGATAAAATCTGCATCTTAGGTATTTGCGAATTGCAGAGACTTGGTTCTTTGACTTCTGCATTTAGAAGAGTTATTTTTATAAAGCAAATGTATAAAGGGATTATCTTAAGCCTAACTACTCACCTGATGAGTGTACTGAAAATAGAAGACGTGTTAGAGAAATATTCTACTGATAACCATACGTGTCAAATCTTCAAGAAGTAGTTATGACTTTGAAATTTCTAGGCTATGGCAACTAGAAAAAGGAGCAAATAATAGAATTATAGATGTATATTTTTTGGAAGTGGGCTGCAAATAATTCACTGCCTTTTTATGGAAAGAAAAAGAGGAGATGCTTCCAGTAAGAGAAAAAGAAGGGAAGTACTCAAGATTGAAAATGGAAATATAAATTGTTTAATTTTTATGGCAACTGTCCCTTCAAACCATGCAGTTCCTTATAATATTTCGAAACAAATTGCCACATGGAAACCTTTTTTTTTTTTTTTTTGGTTTTTTTTTTTTTTTTGAGACAGAGCCTCAAGCTATCCCCCTGGGTAGAGTGCCATGGCATCACAGCTCATAGCAACCTCCAACTCCTGGGCTCAAGCGAGTCTCCTGCCTCCATCTCCCAAGTAGCTGGGACCACAGGCGTCCACCACAACGCCTGGCCATTTTTTGGTTGCAGCTATCATTGTTGTTTGGCAGGCCCGGGCTGGGGATTTGAACCCACCACCTTAGGTGTACGTGGCTGGCGCCTTAGCCAATTGAGCCACAGGCGCCGAGCCCATCTTTGATCTTGACTGGAATACTTAGTCCATTTATATGTAATTATGGATATAGGTTAAGTTTAGCTTACCATCTTGCTATTCATTTTCTACTTATCACATCTTTTTTTTCTGTTCCTCATTTCCAGTCTTCCTTAGTTTTATTAACTATGTTAATTTTCCTATTTGCTTTCTCACTACTGACTTTTTGTATTTTTAATCACTTAGGGTATCCCAATCATTCCCTTTCAATTATCCTAATCTATTCAGAGTTAATAATGAAATACATAAGATAAAATATGAGAAAATTATGACAGTACATATCCATTCTATTCCTTCCACCAATCTTTAGAAATATTGCTTTGTTTATTTCTGAATATTAAGGAGTACACATGTTTTGTCAATATATTTTGTTTTATGTCCCAATTGAGTCAAGGTTATAAGCATGCCCACCACCCAGACAGGGTGCACTATACCCAATAGTTGTTTAGTTACTCATTCCCTCCTCCTACATCCTCTCAGCTTGATTTTCATTGAGATCTACTTCTATATGTACACTTCAGTGTTCATTTATGAGTACATGTATTTGCTTTTCCATTCTTATGATATTTCATGTAGAAGAATGGTTTCCAGTTCCATCCAGTTTGTCACAAAAGATACTAGATCACCATTTTTTCTTTATGGCCAAGTAATACTCCATAGTACACAGATATCTCATTTTATTAATCCATTCATCTACTGGTGGGCCATGGGGTTGTTTCTACATCTTTGCAGCAGTAACTTGTGCTGCTATAAACGTTGCAGTGCAGACCTTTTTAGAAAATGACCTTATACATCTAGCAGTGGGATTCCTGGATCAAATAGTAGGTCTGTTTTAAGTTCTTTGAAGTGTCACCATACAATTTTCTTTTCTTTTTCTTAAACTCATTTTAGGTTACATTGTTCTCACTTCCAGGATAAAGTTCCATTTATAAAAGAGCCCCTCACGCAGGGAGTGTGCTATACACCATCACAATGTATCTCCATACAATTTTCTTTTCTTTTTTTTTAATTCATTTTTCATTTGAAATTAATTTTTAGCTTACATTGTTCTCACTTCCAGGGTAAAGAACCATTTATAAAAGAGCCCCTCACCTAGGGACTGTGTTACACACCCTTACAATGTGCACCTTAGGTGAGATTCCCACCTCATGCCCTCCCATTTTCTGCCAGTCACCACCACCCCGACCCCATCTTGCAGTCCTACCAACAGCATGTAAGAGTTCCTTTTTCCCTGCATCCACACCAACATCTGCTGTTTGGAAGTTTTTTGATATGAGCCATTCTCATGGGAATTAGGTGATATCTGACTGAGGTTTTAATTTGTATTTCCTTAATGATTATACATGTTGAGTATTTTTTCATGAGTGTGTTGGCCATTAGTGTATCTTCATGAAAAGTTGCAGTTTATCTCTTTTTCCCACTTTTTATTTATTATTATTTTTTATTTTATTAAGTCAAATACACATAAATCTTGGATATATTCATGCATATGTGGGGTACAATGTGCTGATTTTTGTTTTATGCAATCTAACATGATTACATTTAACCAATCATCATAGCTTTCACCTCAATTACTTGATTATTGTGCCAAAACATCTATGTTCTACATTTCACAGATTTGAGTTGTACCCTTGTCATATGTTCCAGAGGTGTGATCTTGCCTTTTACCCTCCCTCTGTTGAACCTCCTCCCTCCCCTCCCCTTCCACTCCACTTCTATCCATCATCCTGGGCTATAACTGCGTTCTATTTTTTACAAGAAAGTGTGAGTAAATATAAGTTGGTTTCATAGAAGTACTGAGTATATTGGATAATTTTTCCTCCATTCTTGAGACACTTTACTCAGGAGGATATGTTCCAGGTCCCTCCATGTATACATACACGAGATAAAGGCTTCATCTTTTTTAAGGCTGCATCATATTCCATGGTATACATATACCACAATTTATTAATCCATTCATGGGTTGAGGGGCACTTGGGCTTCTTCCATAACTTGGATGTTATGAATTGAGCTGCAATGAATAATCGGGTGCAAATATATTTTTTGTTAAGTGATTCTTGGTCTTTTGGATATACTCCTAGTAGAGGAATTGAAGGATCCAATGGCAGGTCAATTTTTAGTTCTCTGAGTGTTCTCCAAACTTCTTTCCAAAAGGAATGTACTAACTTGCAGTCCCACTGGCAATGCATAAGTGTTCCCTTTTCTCCACATCCACACCAACATCTGTAGTTTTGGGATTTTTTTATGTGGGCTACTCTACTTTCAAAGTGGTTTTGATTTACATTTCTCTGATAATTAAAGAAGACGAGCATTTTTTCATGTGTCTGTATAGTATGTGCCTCTCTTCTTCAGAGAAGCTTCTGTTCAGGTCTCTTGCCCATAGTGAAATGGGATCATTTGTTTTTTTCTTATTAATAAGTTTGAGTTCTCTGTGGATTCTGGTTATCAGATCTTTGTTAGAAATGTAACCTGCAAATATCCTCTCCCATTCTGAGGGCAGTCGGCTTGCTTTATTTACTGTCTTCTTGGCAGTGCAGAAGCTTTTTAATTTGATCAGATCCCAGTAATGTATTTTTGGTGTTGCTTCAATTGCCCTGTTTCCCACTTTTTAATGGCATTGTATTGTTATTTCTTGCTGATTTGCCTAAGTAATATGGCTGACATATACAGTCAGTCAAAATCTCTATTTATATGTCTATTTATATATCTAGTTAGAGATATACATCCTTAAATAGGTTTATAATTTTTCTTTTAAATGGTCAAATATTTTTTTTTTTCAGTTTTTGGCCAGGGCTGGGTTTGAACCTGCCACCTCTGGCATATGGGGCCAGCTCCTTACTCCTTTGAGCCACAGGCACCACTCTTCAAATATCTTTTAAGGAAATTAACAGAAAGTGTGTGTGTGCATGCATGTGTGTGTGATGACAGACAATTAAGTTTGTGAACTCATCCTACAAAAAGTGCTACCTATCTCATGGCTGAATATCACCACAGCCACCTTCAAAGTACTCCTCCCTTTAGGAAGCTATGCACTCATCCCAGCACAGAGTCCACCCTTCCAAGCAATTTTCGAATTCTGTTTCTGGAATGCCCATCTGAGTTGTCATCATAAGGGATCAGAAAATTAAGTTTACAAACTCATCCTAGAAAAAATACTATATACCTCACTGCTACAAATCATTACAGTGACCAGATGGCCAAAGGGAGTACTTCAAAGGTGACTCTGGTGATATTCAGCAATGAGGTTATCTCTGAAGTACTCACTTTGGCCATCTGGTAACTGTAGTGGTATTCAGCAATGAGGTCTGTAGCACTATTTCTAGGTTGAGTTTGCAAACTTAAGTTCAATCTCATGCACACACACATGTGCTCTGTTAATTTACATATACTCTGTTAACTCATACCATAAATAACATATATGTGCATACATACACAGGAGAAAAATTTTGGAGGTGATGAACAGATCTGTGGCAGATCTTTGTTTGGGGTAATAGTTTTCATAGTGCATATTTATCTCTAAACTCTAAGTTTTATGTATTAATTATGTAGATAGCTTATTGTATACCCAAAAAGAGAATTTAAGAAAGAGTCCTAAATAAATTGTTAGCTAACACAGTATTTGAAAGCAACATGTTATAATTTGGTGAGGATTTTCTCAGGAAGAAAAGTTAGTCCAACGTTAAAAATTATATACCAATATAATTCTCCAAATTAGTAGATTGAATTAAAAAATTAAACGATTGTGATGATTAATTTCATGTCAACTTGACTGAGCAGGGGGATGAGCAGATAGCTAGTAAAACATTCTTTGTGCATCATCTCTGAGTGTTTCTGAAGGGAATTAGCATTTAAATAAGTCAACGGAGTAAAGAAGATCCACTTCCACCAACATGGATGACATGTTCCTTGGGGATCCAAATAGAACAAAAAAAGCACAGAGAGGAAAATTTGCTCTCTCCGCCTTGAGCTATGATATCCATCTTCTTCAGTGCTCAGACATAATAGCTCCTGTTTCTTGTGCTTTTGGACTAGAGGACTTGAATGAGGACCTACACCACTCCCCAACACCCCATTTTCATCCCTAGCCAAACCCTGACCTCAGACTCTTGGCCTCAGACTGAGTGGGACACTGGCTTTCTTGGTTCTCAGGCTTGCAGAGGGCATTCTGTGAGATTTCTCAGCCTCCATATCAGTATACACTAAATTCCATAATAAATCTCTTCATAACTGTCTACCTGTCTAGCTACACACACACCATTGGTTCTATTCCCCTAGAGATCCCAAATACTATTTCATGCAACCTTTTAATAATTTAAAAACCGTACACAAACTAAAAATAGTTGGTAACTTCAAAACTTGGTAAAGTTATATATTCAAAATCAAAAGTAAATATATAACAGTTGATAGAAACACTTTAATTTGGTGTTTTATTAAGATCTAAACATAAAAAAAAATGACACAATCAACCCTACCTTTTATAGTTGTATTGGAGGCTAAAATAAAATGTAAAAATTATATTTTTCAAAGATATTCAAAAGAATAATTTCTATTTCTCTTTTTCTTTTCTGAGACAAGGGCTCAATCTGTTGCCCAGGCTAGGGTATAGTGACATCAATCTAGCTCATAGTAACCTTAAACTCCTGGGTTCAAGTGATACTCCTGCCTTAGCCTCCCAAACAACTGAGACTAAAGGCTCTTGCCAAGATGTAAAAAATTTGATAGCAAATTTCTCTATTTTTAGTAGAGACAGGGTCTCACTCCTTCTCAGGCTAGTCTTGAACTCCTGAGCTAAAGTGATCCTCCTGCCTCAGCTCCCCAGAGTGCCAGGATTATTGGTATGAGCCAGCATGTCCAGCCACACAAAAATAATTTCTATCCACAGCTCTATGGAATGTGAACTTGTCACTTCCCTACCAAGAAGTGGAGTTTATTTTTCCATTTCTTTAATCTTGAAAGTGTCTACAACTGCTTTGAGCAATATAGTCTGGTGTTCTTTTAACTGTACTTGCAACTTTCAGCTTGAACTACTATAAAATCCACTTTTGAGATGCTTACTCTTAGAATGTACCACGTTGTGAGAAATTCAAGTGACCTAAAGAAGCCACAAGTAGGAGCTCTCTCAGACACCATCTGAGATCCTAGCTCACAGCCAGCGTGAACTGCCAGTTGTGTGAATGCACATGCTGAGTACTCAGCCCAGTGAACCTTCAGACAACTGCAACGTCAGGTGATATCTGATTATAACCACCTAAGAGAACAAAGACAAAAAACAGCCAAACCAAGTCAACCCAGAGAAACGTAAAAATTTCCTTTTTCTTTAAAGAAAAACTTTTGAAGTGTTTAATACACAGCAATTAATAGCAAGAACAGGATTAGTTGACTTGGAAGATGGGTGGAGCCAGGTAGAAGGGATTTAAAAAGCCCCTATGAAGAATCACCCAGTGATGAGATAGCACAGAATAAATGCCCACATGGTCACACTGAGGGATCGTGTCAACATAGTCCTGAGTGAAAACACAACTAAGAATAGAATGCAGCATCTAACAGTATCTTTTGCTATATAAACATTTATGTACACACAAAACAAAATTTTGCATGAACACTTATACAAAAATAAATACACAATTAACAAGGTAGAATCATTACCTAGGGAAAGAGAGACAAAAGAAAATGTAAAATGATACATAATAATGACCCTGCCAGCCCCTCTCATGGATCCAACCTTAAGGTAGTGCGTAATGGAGAAAATGAAAACGGGGGCTTGCAGGGGTCTCTTCATAGGAAATAAAAATTTCATATAAAAAAGTGGTTGTGGATATAGGTAAGCTTATTTACAACAGAGTGAGAATTTAATAGGGCACCATGGGGAAGTTAGGGAGGATTGGGACAGGAAGGAAGTTAGTTGAGAAAAAGGTATCCCTGAGCATTTGACAAATACAGTACATGGAGGAATCAGTTTGATACCTATGAGACGTCATATAAAAAAAATTTAAAGATGATAAATTTTATCTTAACAGTTTCTTGAAGATAGGAAACAATGTAAATTCATGGGCTAGAATAAAAGGGCAGATGATTCGAATGGAGGTCAGGCATTTCTCAGACTTCATGGTGAGAAGTTCAGCGGAGCCTCAGCAGCTGGGGAGAATAAACTTCGTGGCCCAACAGGTAGAAATGACAGACGATTGCAGGGCTCCCTCCAGAATGTAGTCGACTGCAGCAAATGGGATGTGATTCCCACTTTTCATGCCTCAGCAAGCCAGAGCCCAAAGAGAGAGGACAAGGGAACAACACAGCAAACTAAAATACAAACCTCACGGGAAAAGGGCACCACGTCTACTGGGTTCATTAATTTGTCCACAAAACCTAGGACATCAATTAGTACAATAAGCATTTCCTGGATGAATGAATTAAATAACAGTGGAAAACTACAAACACTTCAGCCAACAAAAAAGGATTAGTCAAATGATACATTGTTACAATGGAATTTAATTAAATAAAACAATTAAATCCAAATTTGGAAGTATAAGAAAATATTTAAACATTACAAATAATATTGCTGTATGATCCTATTTTGGTATCTATCCTATTTTGAAGTATGTATTTTAAGTGTTGAAAGGAATGTGTATTAAAATAGTAAATAAAACTATTTATGAATATTACAATTGATAATCTCTGCTAATATATATTTCTGAATTTTTCAACAGTTAAAGTTGCTTATGATAACATTTTAAAAGTATAAAAATATTAATAAATTAATACCTGCAAAGTGAATGAATCAGTTAAAAAAATCTCATCTATACAAAGGACTTTAATCATAATTATACCAGTTTAATAAGTATAAAATGGTTCAATATTTTTCTTCTAGTTTATACTTCTTCACTATGTTTAGTTGCTTAACAACTGCCAGCACCTTGAGGATAGTGACAATATGTTTCTAAGCATCCTAAGATCTGAGGAGTTCGATAAATGTCTACTGAACTTTTTTTATAATATATTTTAATTATTTTCTGTGCTGTCCAGAATTTAATCAAAAGGCCAAATGAACACTTTATATAATACAGATTTAACTTTTTTCACTTTTTCTGAAACTATCACTTAATGTGCAGTTTTTAAGTTAGTCGCATTCTTTTCTTTGTATGTGGTGTAGAGCTAAATTTTGTAATTAAATCTGTGGCTTTTTTCCCATTTTGATATTTTCTGTCACCTCTGTGTTTATAAAGTAACTGCTCTAAAGTTCTAGTTAAAAGTCATTGTTTCTAAGAACATTTTTGTATTTAAAATTTCAGTGTATCTTTAGCGCGGTTACTTTGTGTTATTTTCATGGAAAGGACACATGGCTTATGGTCCTGCCATTTAATTCTAGACATGGGAATTAATAACTCTCATTCTCTTTTTCAGAAAACTCTTTGATATTTTGACCTATGTACGCTCCCAGATGCATTATTAGAATTTTTGTCTGTTTATAAAAAAAAAAAATCATGTTTATTCTTCCCTGGAGACTATGTCAAAACTCTAATGAATGTTGGAAACATCTGACATATTTAAAATATGATTATTTTCATATTCAGAAATATGATTTGTGTTTGCCTGTGTATTTATTTCTGTATTCTGCCAATAAACCTGGGTAGTTTTATGCATCATTTGCGGGTCTTAAATTTATTCCGAAATATTTATTGTTGGCTTTTTGGTGAATTGAATTTGCTTTGCATTATTGTTCTCACATATTTCCAACTTTGCTTTTTATTTTTTTTGTTTTTTCTACTTTCCTTTGGCATGTCGTTTTATTCTTTTCCTGAATACTTTAAGGGGAAGCTTGGTTTATTGTCTTTCTCTTTCCTTTCATACAAATAGTGGGATTTTGAGTGATAAATTTTCTCCTAAGTGCTATTTTGGCAGCATTCCACGCTTTTTTGTACCTTGTATTTATGTTTTCATTGAATTTTCTTGCTCTGGATTCCTTCCCTGACCTAGGCACTCTTTAGAAACACTTTTTAAAGAAGTTTTCATGTACTTGGCTCATTTTAATTCCATCCTCATTATTTGTTTCTATTTTTAATATAGCGTAGCCCCAAATGTAACCCATAGGATACCAGCATTTAAAAATTGCTTGAGTACATTTCATTCCAGCATGAGATCCTTTTGAAAAAGATTCAAATACACTTTAAAGGCAAGTGAATTTTCATATCCTGGTTCTATGGCTTTTTAAAATATTCTCTTACAAATAATAGTTAATTCTATCCTAGTAATCACATTATCCAAATAAAATATTTGAAATCAATTCTTTGTGTCCCTGCTATTAATCTAATTAAGAGAATATTTTTATGTTTTGCAGTTTGGGGCTGGGGCCGGGTTTGAACCCGCCATCTCCTCTATATGGGGCTGGCACCCTACTCCTCTGAGCCACAGGTACCGCCCTAATGAAAAGAATCTTAATATGGCAGCTTCACCCTTTTTTCTCTTTCTGTCTCTTGGATCTATTCTTGAAAAACTTATGGCCAGTCATTTACGGGCTAACTAGTGGCTTCTGAGCAAGATAAGCATATAATGTATCATCCAAATTGGAAATGTATTGATAGTGAAAAGGGATGTAGCTCTTCATGTACCCATTCATGTACAGACGTAGCTGTAAGATCAACAGGTATAAACCAAGACTGTCTGAGCTGATCCAGGCGAAATTTACCAAAAGGTAATCTGACCTGAGAGCTTTGTCAACCAGGGGTATTCTACACCAGCCTAGATGTTTGGATAGTACATCAATCACAGGGTTAGAATGTTAAGATACTCAGAGAAAAATAAAACAGAAGGCTGAAGAAAGCCAGAAATATATAATGAGAGAAGACACAACTTAGTCATAATCAAGAAGTAGTAATAAGAGTAAGAAGAGGAGAGAGGAGACTTGGTGACAAAAGAAAACATGGAACAGAAGTGAAGGCTGCAAAAACTCTCATGGAAACCGTAGATTCATAGCACAGTGAGCAACCATTAATGTTGAGGTGTCCAAGAGTTCCTGTTAAATTGCTAGTTGTCTTTTTCTTTTCCTGAACAGTCTTTCAGTTTCACAGGTGAGGCAATATAGATACTGAGACATTTTCTGCTTTTCTTTATTCTTCAATCAAGAAAACATCATGGATGAATTAGCCTGAGTATCTGCGAGTTGACAGCTGAAGACATCTCCCAGAGTTCTGTGTCTGTAGAGACTTAACCTTGTAAGACATGCCCAGTGAACGTCAGTTGAGTGTTCATATGTATTTATATAATAAGATGATAACACTGTTTACTCTAGGATGGAAGGATTATAGGTGATTTTATTTATTTCTCTTTGCTTATCTGTATTTTCTAAATTGAACAAGATTACTTTTGAAGAAAATAAATAAAATGATCCAAACAAATTTAAAAACAGGTCAAGTGCTATGGCATACACCTGGAACCCTGCACTTTGGGAGGCAGAGGTGGGAGAATTGTTTGACGATAGGAGTTTGAGACACCTGTCTCTACGAAAAATTTAAAAAAAAAATTAGGTGGTCATGATGGCACAATGCCCATAGTCCCAGCTGCTGAGGCAGAAGGATCAGTTGAGCCCAAGGGTTGGGGGCTGCAGTGAGCTACAATGATGCCATTGCACTATCTAGCCTGGACTACAGAGCAAGACCCTGTCTCTGAAAACGAACAAGCAATTGATTTGATAACTTTGGATATTTGGAATAATTCTCAATTTTAATAGTCTAATTGAGGAATTTTAGGAAAAGGGAGAAGTAGTCATCAGAAAGTAAAATTATCAAGGAGTAGACCACTAGAATCAGACTGCCACATCACTTACGCACAGTTAGACTTCCCTTCACTTCCTTCCCCCTTGATAAAATGAAGACAACAGTAGCCCCTTCTTTAGAGGGTTGTTGTCATGAGTATTAAATGAAATAATATGCTAAGTGAAGCACTTAAAACAGTGTGAAGCACAAACTAAGTGCTTAAGGTAAGAGCTATTGGCTGGAGGGAAACCATACAGCTGTACAGGAAAGAGCAGCATCTAGAGTAAAATAAAGGAGCGGCATAAATATAGGAAAGAAATTCTCAGACTGGGACCGCCTCCCCATGCCACGTTAAATCTTGGTCCTCAGCTGGATTGTGACTATTCTGAAAACCCGTAGGGCATGTATAGTTCAGAGAGAGGCCTTCTATTTTAAGCGCCTCACCTCCCTCTCACCCATGAGGTCCTGGGCTGCCCTGTTCTGCCCTGTTCTGCCCTAAGCTGCCAGCCAGATGTTTCACTCCTTCAGAGTTATCATTTTTCACACACGAAGAAGCAAAAGTTACAGAAATGTAATATTTTATCAAAATGACACAAAAAGGGTTCCTGCATGTGGTACATGTTATTTTCTTTCTTTTTTTTTTTTTTTTAGCAACAAACTAAGTGGAAAAAGTGTTTAAAAATATGCTAGAAAAGGATGAAAAGGGGGAAAGGATTTGGTATATGCAAATGTACAGAGTTTGGAAGAAATGTAGTAATGAGAAAAGTTTGGTGTGTGTGAACATCAATTTTGGGTATTCTGTCTATTTTTTCTTTGGAAGTATCACGCTGTTAATGCCATGCCCTCAGTAAAACATGTCTAGATACAGGTTGAACTCTGCTTTCCTTAAAATTTTCTAGACTGACCTCTTGGAAGACACAACCTGTACATCTCAATATTTCCAGCACATGGCCCCATGCCTGGCACATAGTAGGTGTGCAATACAGGCCTGTTAAACAAAAATAAAAGAGAACTAATGCACACTACAGATCCAATTTATGAGATACTATGTGAGCTATTAAAGAATCAAAAGTCTTTAAAAAGCTTTGGGGAAGAGCAGAGTTGTAATATATCTGGGACAACAATAAAAGGTGACTGAGGAAGGTAAGTATTTAGTAAACTGAGTCTGTTGTTGCTGTCAGTATCTCTCAATTCTTTGCTCTTAATCTAATCTGTCATTCTAAAACTCTTAACTTGGGCCTTTCATTTTCTTGCCTGTTTAATTAGTTTTAGAATTCTACATCAGAGGTTGAAGGCAATACATTAACAGCAGCAAAATAACACAAAACAAAAAGACCACAGTCTGAAATTTTACTTCAGGTATTGCTCTAGGCTCAGCTTGCTCCTGCTAGCTCATAAACCTTACAGGTCTCACTTCCCTTAATAACTGACTAACTTGAGTCAGCATCTATCATTTAATCAAATTACAAGGAACCTACCTTGTGCCAAAAACTGTCCTAGGCATTTTAAATTAAAATATAAGTCAGCCACGATCTTACTTTCTCATTTGCCTTTGCATCACTGGACTTAACTACTTAGTTCAGGCATTTGGCCCTTGTAGTTGTTCCAGGAATGCTAGCTTCTATAATCAATGAACTCCATACCCTTGGTGACTGAATACAGCAGAAGTTTCTTTCTCATCTGATGTCCAAATGTTCTTGATCAGTTGGCCACTTTCTCCATATATTCAGATACTAAGATTCTTTTTATCTTAGACTTTTAGATTCAAAACAGGCTTTGCAAAGTCACCTTTGAGGACATTTCCATTCCACTCAGACTGAAATGGAAAAGAACATGAAAGACTGTGAGTAGGAGGGTTTTTTTTTGCCTGCCTGACTGTGGTGCACATAACATCTATTTATATTGCTATAGCTAGAACTCAGTCACACATTCATACCTACCATCTAACAAAACTTGCAAATACAGTCCAGCTGTGTTCTCAGGAAAAACGATGAGTTTGGTAAATAGCTATGCATTATCAGACATACTGTGTAGCTGTAAATACTGCAACCAAACAAACAGCTCCATCCTCATGACCCACTCAAGTGTTTGAGATACAATTCATCAGCTGGGCTCATAGGTTCTCCCCTGTACCCACATTTATCTCTACCTGGACCAAGGCACTTTCTTTCAGTTTTATTCAGTTTTCCCTTATACAAATTACACTTGTGTGATAAGCATTTTCTAAAGTGACTCCTGGGGATCCCTACATTCTCCTATGTGTGTCCTATGCAATTCTTTATCCCTTGAGTATGTGCTAGACCTAGTGACTAACTTCTACAAAAGAATATGGCAGAAGTGATCAGATGTTATTTATAGGAATAACTTACCAAAAGCCTGATTTCCTTGGGCACAAACTTGCTCTCATGCTTTGAGAGAAGTCAGCTGCCATGATGTGGGCTGCCTCGTGGAGAAACCCCTGTGTCAAGGAATTAAGGGAGGTCCCTGACCAAATACCAGTGAGAAACTGAGGACATCATCCTTCAATCAGGGCATAAATGAGTCTTGTCAATAACTAGGTAAGTCAACTTGGAAACAGATGCTCCCCCAACAGAGCTTTCAGATGAGACCACAGCCTCAGCTGATGCCTTTACTGAAACTCATTAGAAACTTTGAACCCAGCTTGCACTTAGATTTCTTATCCACATAAACTGGAAATTTTGTTGCATTAAGCCACTAAGTTTGGGGTAATTCATTGTTCAATAATAAGTAATAAATATATGACTTTTTGCCAGTTTGGACTTCTCTCTTTCTTTACTACTTCTTGTAGAACTCTCATGTCCACATGCCTACAAGATGATGTTTCTGCACTGTGCCCTCAGACATGGTACATATACATATTTTATTTTATATATATATATATATATGTGCATATATATATAGTGTGTGTATTAGATTGTCTACAAAAGCATGTATGTGACTCCAGAAGTCCCAATTTTATGAAACTTTATTTTCTTTATATTCTTTTGAATGCAGCAATTTTTTTTTTTTACTATACAGTTTGGACACATTCACCTTCTTAAAACTCAGTAACTTCCAAGATAGCTTTTGTCTAACATATAGTTGTTAAAAATATGATAATGGAATGAATTATACATTAAATTATGTATAAAATACATACATGTGGAAAATATTACCTAATTTAGGTTTCAGTGAAATGAAAACAAACACGATATATAGCCAAATCTTTGTGGACAATAGTCATAATGTATTCATCACTATATTGTTTATAACATGTAGCATAGAGCATTGGATATATGCCTTTTGCATTTTCTCCCAAATTCTAAGAAATTCCTGAGGTGAAAAGAAGAAAAATATTAGAGCTTTCCTTTTTGTTTTCCAAAAGACAGAAGTCAGTGTTTATTCTTCTGCCTCTGTAAAAGTGCTGTGAAAAATAATGTGATAAAATGTTAAGAACAAAACTTTAGAGTAATATCTTTAGGATTTTGTTTTTAATTTAAATCTCTGGAGAGTTCATAAGTAGAGATTGCCTAAGAGGCACACTTGCACAGTTTAAAGAACATGGACTTTGAAATCAGAGTATGTTGTATCCCCACTCTCACGTGTATCTATTATCTCTAGAAAGTAGTTTAAGTTCTTTGTACTAGTCTCCTCATTTATAAGATGGGGATTATGATATATCAAAATAGCTCAAGCCCCTGTATGGTGTTTATGCCTGTAATCTCAGAGGCTCAGGAAGCTGAAGTGGGAGGTTTGCTTGGGGCTAGGACTTCAAGATCAAATTGAGCAATATACCAAGATCCACTACTAAAAAAATAAAGAGCTATCCAGGCTTGGTGGTGCATGTCTATAGTTTCAGCTACTCAGAAGGCATAACTAAGAGTATGTCTTTAGCCCAAGAATTCAAGTCTAGCCTGGACAACATAGCAAGACTTCATCTCTGAAAATAATTAAATATATAAATAATAATAATAATCATAATGAACAAAGAACAGGTTCTGTGGACTTATCTCTTTGTCCTAAGAGAGTTACAGTTACAAAAAACTTGAAGAACAGAGATGTTAAATAACTACCAAAAGCTACATAGTTCATAATTATAGAGATTGTATTTAACTTCTGGGAATAGGGCTCTAAAATCCACCCTTAATGATAGCACAATTGCACATTCAAAATAAATTTTATTGCAAAGATATATTAACATACACAAACTATCATTCTGAAATAATTTTAAAGTCCGTATTTTATATAGATTATTTCAGATTTTCCATGGTATATTTGTTTCTCTTTCAGGATATTATATTACATTTTGTAACCATGTTTCTTTAGGGTTTTCGTGGCTGTGATAGTTTCTTAGACGTTCTGTGTTTTTGATGACCTTAACAGTTTCAAGATTCCAGGTCAGGCATTTTGTAAAACGTTCATACTACAATTTGAAGTTGCCTTGTTTTTTCTCTCATGATGAGGCAGGAGTCATGTGCTTTGGGAAGGAAGACCACAAAGGTGAGTTATCATTCTCTTCCATCACATTAAGGGTATGTACTATGAACATGACTGATCACTGATGTTAACCTTGATTAACTGCTTAAGGTAGTATTTGTCAAGTTTCTCTACTGTAACGTAAATCTTTCTGTCCCCTTTCTGTATTGTACTTTCTGGAAGAATGCCACTATGTATACCCATCTTTAGGAACTAGGGACACAGTTTCTACCTTCTCAGGTGCTGAAAATCTTCAAAAAGTATTTGGAATTCACAGATTTATCTATTCTTCCCAATTTACTTATTTATTCAATAATTTATTTAGACAGCATAAGACTGAGGGATATTTATTTTGTATTGGGGATGATAACCCAACACGTTACTATTTTGTTGTTCAAACTGTTCCAGCATTGGCCGCTGGGAGCTCTTCAGATGGCTACTGTGACCTTCTGACATACAGCCACCATTAGGGAGTTATGTTTTGAACACATCCTTAATTTCTGATAATCGTTATGATAATGTTTTAGAGTTAGATTAAAGTTATATTTTATGCAAGTTTTTATTTTGAATTCTGTCCCATACTAGATAGGAGCTAGGCAAGACTGAGCCCAACCACTTCAGCCTCAGCTGGGAGATTCTCTTAGAACATGTCCAAGCACAGATTCTCTTATACTTCACATTTTAGGGCCATTATTCTGGGTTATAAACTCCTTCAAGAATCTAATTTATGGAAGAAAAATACCAAAGCCTGTGATCTACCTATAAGAAAATACCTATAAGCCCTCATCTTTTAAATTTGCACAGACTCTCCGAGCTCCACAAACCAACTGAAGTTTATCCATGTACTTTGCCTTAGGACTCACCCTTCTGTTCTCAGAGGGAATATATATTCTGGAGAACCTCTTATCAACCACAGAAGTAGAAGGAACATAATCAGTCCCTGTTTAAAATCTTAGAACCATGAAGGATCATGCTAGTACCTTCTTACAGATAAGGAAGTGAGGCTTGCAGAAAGAAGCTGACATGCCCCAGTGTACTCTGATCCTACATAGCCCACCTTGGCCTCACTTCTGACCCCAGGTCTACTGCTAGTTCCATCCACACTACATTATTGGAGGTGGATTTGATATTCTTTATGGAAACATAGGGCAACATAGCACTTAGTCTTGTGGCTTTGTGCCAAATTGCTGAGTGAAAGATCCCATCTAATTAATGTTATTATTTACACACATCTTTCTCTCAAATCACTTCAAGCAGGAAACTATAGGAGGAAATAAATACCACCCTTTAAAATGCAGAAAGCCTCATTCTGAGGATCAGCTGCTCTCCCTGGATGTGCACTCCCTGCCTCCCCTGGTTTCACTTTCCGCCATTATTGTAAAACATATAGTTACCTTTCTCTCAGAAGTTCAAAGAGTTGGAAGAGAACAGGAGGAAATGAGGGGTTGAGCACAGGTTCTCTGTGGAAGCATTTAAGAAAATAAACCTCATATTCTTTTTCAAATTCATGCCTCACCTAGATTCCACTGTGAAGATAAATTCCAACCTGGGATTTGTGAATTTATATTGTTATGCCTGGGGCGAGAACTAGAAAAGGCAGGCTGACTGCCCTAAGATTGGGGATAACTCCCTTGAAGTATCCCACCATTCCAGATCAAAAACCTCCTGAGAAGAATATAATTAACCAAGACTATTCTTTCTTTCTTTTAAAGAAATAAAAGTTCTTTAAAGGGCAGTCCCCCCCTCCACATCATCATGTGGGACAGCTCCCATATGTGCTCTTGGGCTATCATGGTAAAGACCGTAAATGTTCATGTACTTAAATGCACAGAGCTATTTGAACTTACTCTGACATACACTCCCACGAGGTTAACCCGTATAGCAGTACAGAAATACAATAATAACATGAATGTGTTGTACATTCAAAGCCAAGAATTTTATCAGGAATAAGAACCTCGAATTCCCAGATCCCTGTTACTAACTGCAATTCAACATGTCTGTGGGCATGAGTGAGGACAAGCTATCAATTATCACTCCCATTTCTGATTTCCAGTTAAACAACTTGGAATTCCAAGGGTCCAAAGATGTCCACAGCAATTGAAGGACATAAATGGTACCTCTCTAGCTGATAATGAAAATAGCTGGCAGGGGGACCATGGCACAAATACAGATTTAACAAAACTCATCTCCAACGATGTCACTTTATTTCAAACTGCACTCTGTAAGCAAAATAGCCTGCCTTAATGAAGTAGAAGCATAATGTGGCAACTAATATTAAAAAGTCTCATGCTTTTAATACAAGCAAATAATGAAAAAGGCAGTATCTCTCTCACAAGCATAACAGGTTTTATCTGATAAGAATCACTGCAGGAAATCACTTAAATCCACAAAATAAGGCATTTAGCCATTCAAAAAACAGATGAACTTAAGTAAAATTATAGAAGATATTAGGTTTTTAGAAATTTAGTCCAAAGGTTGAGCTGCCTTTGTAAGTTTTAGCAAATCTAATTTGAACCATAAAATAAAATAGAGATGATATTCAATCATTTTGGACAATGTAATTCATAAAAAAAATCAACTACCAAAAAACCGCTTAACATTCTGACACCTTCCAGTAAATAAGCAAAGTTCAAGGCATTTGTCAGAAACTGGAATACTGGCCTGTATAAACCATGTTCCTCACAGTATCTCTGAAGATCTTTTTACAAATTTACTAAATCAGAATGGCATGGGGGGCAGTCAGTGATAAGGGCTTCAGACAATGCAGATTCTTTGATCCTATTCCAGATCAACTGAATCTCAATCTACAGAGAGGTGCCTCCCCAAGTGATACCATTACATCCTCAAGGGGAAAAAGTTCTGCCTTTAAAACAATGGAATGCAGTGGAAAATGCCTTTTCAACTGATAGTGTGCATTCTTAGACAAAATTGGTTTTGAATTTATGATATGGTATAGTTCAATTTGATCAGCCACAACACATCATAAATTTTTAAAACAAAATGATTTTTGTTAAGACAAGCAACCACTGGGATAGTTGAGTGGTTTTATATCTGGAGACCAGAATATTCTTATAAACTAGGAAGATAGATTCTTAGCAACAAGTACAGTGAAGAGGTTGTGTTTTGTTTTTAATTTTATAAGGGCACATCTACCTAAAATAAAGGAAAGTTTTAGAATAGGTTGCACGACTTATTCTTTAGTTAGGTGTCTATGCTCCTTTCTAAAAAATATTCTTAAACGCACACTCACATTATTGATTACCCAAACCTGCATGTGACTGGACATTGTTTCACAAGTTGCTATTTTTAGTCTTCCAGTTTCCCAGGTGTGACGGTTAACAACAGGCGTCCTAGGCAGCCCATCTTTCAAGTTGCTATGTGGCATTTCTGATCCATGCAACAAGCGAAATCTTTATCAGGCGGTGAGTGAAAATGAAAGAACCTGTGAAAGTATAAACAAATTCTTGTTAAAATTATCACCAGGTTCTGAATATTTAAGACATAATTGTGGAAGCAAAATATTCTATGCTTCAAAACCAACCGCTTGCAGGATCAACAGCATGTCTTAAAGCAAGTGCCAAGAGCCACTGGCCCTATCTGAGCTCTGCTTCAAGATGCAGAAACCAAGTGCGAAAGTCTGTCTGCTTTTTGCATCCTAAGCAGGCCAAAGAAATGTATTTTCTGGGCTTTCACACTTTATTTGAAGATTATCATAAACTGAGAATTTCATATTGTAAAACCTCCAAACACTAAACCCTTAATACAGCCTGTCCTGCACCACCAAGTGGCCATGATACGGTGATGTCTGAATTTCTCCTGCAGGGTTGAAAGTATCAGGCTTAAAGTTAAAATCCACATTTGGGAATGAAGAATTATTTTGCAATCAGTAAAATCCTCAGAGACAAAGCTTATTTACATTGATCCTGTCAGTACCATTTCCTCATTAAAAAAAACAACAACAGTGTATTCAATTTAATAACCATTATACATATTTGAATACACTATTCTTTAGTGAATTTCAAGGCAGACCTGATTTACTTAAGCTTTGGGGATGAAACTGCTTATCAAAAGTGAGTGATCAGTGTCACCAGAGAGACACACTCCTACATAGAGTTGTGTTAGCACTGATGTGTAGAAAAAGTAAAATGGGTTTGGTAATCAAGTAACTCTACAGTTCATTAGAGAGACCATGTAGGCGAGCATCTGGCCTAAAAGGTACTGTCCTTTGCCTTCCATTTATTAACTACAATCATGTTTTAGATGTTGCTTAGAAGACTATATTTATCATTTGCTTGTTACTGAACAAAAGTGTTAAAAAGGTTTTAAAAAAAATCCTTGATAACACATAAAATAAATGAATTCCCTCCTGAACAAATAAATCAAAATTTTGAAGATTCTGAATGTAGTAGACAAAGCCGGTCCAAGGAGAACGTTCACTGTGAGAAATGGGATGAAGTCAAAGAGAAAAAGATAGCACTATTTCCTCAAAGCCGGCAACTCCACTCTGGACGGATAAAATGAAAAGATAAGAAGGGTTTGTGGGAACTCAGATCTCATGAAATCATCTAATGGAATAAAAACCTTCACAAAGAATTAAAACAAAGATGGAAGACCTTAATTGAAAGCCTGATCAATTAGCAAAGAGGCCATAAGACAGAGGCAGCAAAGCATGAAATTTGATTAAACAGAACCATACGTCCCACTTCATTTACTGGGAGTGAGTGAAACAGATGACCTTGGAGAGAAAAGATGTTTGGAGCGTATGAAATAGCCCAGAATGGTGGTTAAAATAGTTCTGATGAGAAATTTTGTGCATAAAAAGACTTACATTAAAATTCACATTTGTATTCAAAGAAGAAATCACCGAGAAGTAAATTTAGATAATTGACATATAATCCAAATGTATGATACTGTATCAGGGCCGAGGGGATACAGAAAATAATTCCATTTAAGAAATGTGAAGGACTGAGCATATCGTGGCTGTCTGTCAACTCAAATTCTCTCTTAGTTGGTACATTCTTTAATGTCAGAATGAAACAGGGCCAAACTATGAGGCTGAGCCCAGTTAAAATGAAAGCATGTGATAAACGCCTCCCAAGCAACCTCTGTACCATGGTGTTCAGTTCATTCCTTCAGAGCAAGGTGTAAGGAAGAGCTAGGAAAACACTGGAGTAGTTTTTAATAGACCCTGCAGTTTAGACTCGCTCTTTCTGTTGATTGTCGGGGATAGAAAAGAAGCAAAAAAGGGATGCGAGTCTTCACATTCAGATACGAAATAGTTCATGTGAACAAGAATGAATTTCCGGACACCCCCCCACACACAGCTAGTTACAGCCGAGTAGCCTTTCCTCTCCTGTTACTGCCTCTCCCTTCCCTTCATTTCTCATTTCACGTTGCCTTCCTTCCTTCTTTCCTTCCTCCCGTGTAATCTTCAGCCACTGCCTCTCCCACTGTTTGCACCTGAAGACAAAAATGAGGTCTTGCTGCTGCCTTTGCTCAGATGGATTCTTATTACTGGGAAGGGAAGAACACAAGAAGAGACCTAGGAAATAAACCAAACATCAAATGCACGGAAACAGAAGATCTTCGGGGAGGAAGAAGAGATTTTTTTTACTTCAAAAACTACTGAGCACTTTGTAATTTTCTTACAAAATTAAAGATGTTCAACTTGGATGGTAACAAAAGAAAGATTACCATTCTGGTCTGCAAAGAAGACAGAGACCCAGTGAAAACTCAGGGGAGTATTTTCTCTGGAAGAACGAGCGCCTCCCCTAACCCAGTCCCTCACACTCACCAGGGTACAGAAGTGGCAGTTGCTCATGGATGCTGTCCTTAAGGCAGACAAGGGCTCTGCCAGTTAGTATTAAAATGGATCTGAAGGTTCAGATGAGCGAGCTCTGCTCTTCAGCCCATTACTGCTTCTAAAACAAAAGAAGGTTTCTTCTCCCTTATCTTCTCATCTCACCTGCCTTCTCTGTAATCTCTCCATCTGTGATTCCATTGAATTCCACAGGATTGTTTCCTCCCGGATTTTCCTTATATAACATGTTAAAAGCAGGAGGATAAAGCCGCACAAGTCCGAGTAGACTCTACCCCTGAATATCACACTGAGGCCTGGACTAGAACACTGAGGGAGCATCCTCAAAGTTCGTCAGCTCCTGCTTTTCTGTGTAATGAGGACACACACCAAAATCTACAAGTCTCACAAATGAATCCAATCATACAGTGGAATCTTTAGCAAACACCCCTGCTTAGCCTTTATACTAGAGATAAATATGGACTTCAAAATTGGACAATAAACCTTAGGATGAATTTTGTAGTTTCTCCTGGAGTGATATCAAATGTGCAGATGTATCTCATGAGGCTCTGTTGAACAAAGGGGAATCTGAAGCAGTGAGTCGGGAGGGGGCCTGCTATCCTGCATTTCTATCAGACTGCCCGTGGGAACTGAGTGTTTGCATTCACCCCAAATTCAGATGTTGATATCCTCACACCTAACGTGATGATACCAGAGAGCAGGGCCTTTGGGGGGAAATTAAATCTGAATGGGACTGATGCCTTTATAAAAAAGACTCCAGAGAGCTTTCTATCCCTTTTCCACCATGTGAGGACACAATGAGAAAGTGACAGTCTGCAGCCGGCAAGGGCCCTCACCAGAACCTGACGGACTGGCAGCCTGACTTCACACTAAGCCTCCATGATCACCAGAAATCTATTTCTGTAGTTCATAAGACACCTAGCCTATGGGACTTTGTTATAATACCCTGAACTGACTAAAACACTTCAAGATGAAGCTGATACTCCTGGTCTTGGTGGCAAAGACCTGATATACCTGTGTGCTGACATGGAGTTGGCATCAGATAAAACTAGTTACTGACATTGTCAACATAAATAACAAAAAGAGAGAAGCTCTCTAAAAGAAAATGATATTTATTTGGGAAAAGGCATTGCAGTGCGGACACAGGTGCCAGAGTAAACCTTGTGTGTACTAAGGGAAATAAAGGAAGAGTAAGATTTTTAAAGAAAAAATGAGAAAGATTGCATAACTGTTTTGAGATAACCATTCTTGACTACAAAAGATCAGTGGAAAGGGTGACATCCATCTAGAGTTGGGAAGAGAATTGCTGGCCCAATGTTCCTGCTAAGGTCTGTTTTGTGTGGGGTTGTGATGGCCTTTGAGCAACGTGGCAGTTTTGTCAGGCTTTTGTCGTAGTTTTGTTATCAGGCATACAATCACGGGGACCCTCTCTTCACAGCCTTGACTGGCTCCATGTCTCAGGATATTTTCATTTGTTTGTTTTATTTTTGAATCTGATAATTTCACACTAGTGATGTTTTTGTATCTTCTAAAGGTTGTTTCTAAGACAGCTCAAATGAGTTCCCAGGATTGATTCCTTGCAACTATGTCTTGATCCCTAGCCTTAAGCATATCATTTCCTGTAAGAGATCAGCCCAAAGAATGTTATAAATTGCCAACCAAATGAACAACGTTAATTAGAGTAACAGCTACAAGCCTGACTGACCACAAGCAGCTCTTTCTTGCATGATGAAAGCTGCCTTCCTCTGGTGCTGCCAGCAACCACCGTACATTCTCATTCCCAAGTGCTACCCCTGACAATTGCCATTAAACACCACCTAGATTCAACGGAAAATCTTTCTCACTTCCTAGGAGTTTGGTCCTAGTCTACAGCCTTTCTTTGCCGAGAAAGAGAGCAGTTATGTGTTACGTAATTCAATGTAAGCATTTCACATTGTATATCGAAGCGGTACCCTGAACCCCATAAATGCATCGATGTACAAAATTATGACTTAATAAAGAATAATTTAAAAAAATAAAGAGAGCAGTTAAAATAAGGTGTAATCACATGAATTTTTTTTTCAAGTTTTTGTTCAGAATTTTGCTCATCCTTTGATTCTAAGTGGTAAACATTAAGCGCATCTCAGAGATTTCTCCCTCTCAGGCATCTCTGGATGCCCACACCTCAGTTTGTGTATTAAAAAGTTCTCTATCTGCTATTCCCCAGCATTGCTAGAAATTCCTCATCCCAAGTGAAGTGTGCGTGTGAACACTACTCACCAGTTCCTAAAGGATGCACCTTGTTGTCTAAATCCAAAAATTAGAGTAATCATTAGGTTGGAATTGGTGGTAGAGCAACTTGTTAGCACTATTAGTTAACAAAGGAAAAGCGGTGTCTTGGAAGGAAAGTAGGGCCAAATAAGCAAAAGATATTCATGACTTCCACGCACATTCAATTGCAGAATTTACTGATGGGAACGTTTTTCATGTGTGTGAGGTTTTTTAGAAACAGTTCTACACTAACCAAATTAAAGGATGCAGCGTGTGAACTAGTGAGAAAGCGACTCTGTGAAGGGTGCCAATCTAATTACAGTGCGGCAGGTCCCCAGAGGCCCGTTCAGAGCTGCATCATCACTTATGTGTGTCACCTTAAGCAGTTAACTAGTTCTCTGCAACTGTTTTGAACGGAAAATAATAAAGCCTGCACATTCTTCCTCAAGTGATGTTCACATTTAATCACACTTTTATCACTTTCTTCCTTCCCTTTTCACGTAAGTCATAACAAAATAACATTCGAAGAACATAAGTCTCTGTAATGTGAAATGTAATTTTCCTTTTTCTACCTCCACGGCCTTTAATTTAGGATTCATTTTTGTCTCTAACTAAGATCATCTCAAAGTGGCCCCTTCCTCCCAATTTTCCCCACCCCTCATGATATCTCTTCTACAATTGTTTCACTCTAAGGCTCTTTCCTCTAGCTTGAAAAATAGAAAACAAAACAAACAAACAAAAAAATCCCAGTAAAAATTGTCCTTTGTCTTCAGGCTGATCAGATATAATGTCTTTTGTGTTTATCTACAGATATATAGGATATCCTACCTTGAATTTATTATCAGAATCTGAGTTTCATGCCTATTGGTTTGGCATTAAGGCCTTATCTAGATACTGTGGCATTTTGATTCATCCTTATAGCAAAATACAGAACAAACCTACTCTAGTCCAACAACAAATCCATGTAATCACAGGCATTAATATCCTATGGGTATAGAGTACAATGGCAATCCCCAGTTAAAAATCCTGTGTATTCTAAAAGTTGTTTTCGAAAAACAAGAAGCATTTTATTTTATAGGGAATTGGATTTCAACTAGTAACCACAAGAATAAAACATATTCCTTTAAGTCACAGTTCTAAAGGGAGTGGAATTGACACAGCTTTTCTCAATTTATTATAATACAACAACATGAAAATTTCATGTTAAAAAACACTGCCAGGCCACTATGAAATTCCCCAAGCTAGTCTAATACCTTCTGAAATATATATGTTTTGAATTCTATCAATTTGGCATGAAATAATCATATGAAAATAAAAATGATCAGTGGATGAAAGGAAAGGAAAAGTGGAAAATGAAAAAGGCCATATGATCAGAGTATAGAAAACAGCAAAATAGAAGAGACAAAGAAACAGGAGAAAGAAAGCAAAATAAAGGGGAAATAAATGCAATGTGAGCCTAGGCTGGATCTCAGAAGAAAAAAGAAAAACATACAGGAAGAAAACCTGACAAAATCCAAATCATGCCCCTAGTTTAATTACAATAATGTAGCGATGCTAATTTCTTGCTCTGGACAAAAGCCCCAAGGTTGTGTACAATGCTAGCTTAGAGGAAAAGTGGGTGGAGAGAACATAAGAACTCTTCTCATTACTTCTGCAACTTTTCTGTGTATCTAAAAGTACCACAAAATATAAAGGTTATTTTTAAAAAGTAAAAGATAATT
Organism: Galagoides demidoff; assembly: GCA_963574575.1. NCBI lineage: Eukaryota > Metazoa > Chordata > Mammalia > Primates > Galagidae > Galagoides > Galagoides demidoff. Next base: position 44,238 of record CAUYQV010069010.1, on the reverse strand, counting down.
AGATGATATAAAATAATAAGATAAAATCAGATCATTTTTTATATTGTTTGATTTTAGGAGAATCAGAAGAAAAGAGTGATCAGAGGATAGGTTTGGTCCTGGCATAGCACATCAGTGTCTTGACACAAGAGAGTCCCAAATCTTAGTCCCTCTGCCTATAAAATACTGATAACGGAGTTGATGGAAACAGTATAGGTTTGAACTGTGTATATATACCTATACAGGTTTTTTTTTCTTAATAAATATATTAGAAATTTGTTGGAAGGAATTTTTTGACAATTTGTAAAAGCTCTCATATTAACTGTGTAGCCTAGAAATTTAAAAAAAATTAACAAAAGTTAGATAGGTTATGAATGCATAGTTATATGTCGATACTAGTCTACTAATGTCTTAATTGCTTATGTTATCTGTTATCAGCAAGGCTTCCAGTAACTAGTAAGGTATTGGTAGCTAAGTTTTGTTTTTCAGTTTTTGAGGATTTTTTGTTTTTCTTGTTTTTGTTTAGTTTTGTTTTATTGAGACAGAATCTCACTCAGTCACCCTGCAGTTGAGTGATATGGTATCATAGTTCACAGCAATCTCAAACTCTTGAGTTCAAGTAATTCTCTTTCCTCAGCCTCCTGAGTAGTTGGGACTACAGGCACCTGCCACAACGCCCAGGTATTTTTTAGAGGTAGATGAGCGTCTTGCTCTTGCTCAGGTTGGTCTTGAACTCTTGAGTTCCAGTGATCCACCTGCCTCAGCATGAGCCACTAAGACTGGCAGCAGTTAAGTATTTGAAGAGTCAAAATTACACAAGGATCTTTGACTTGCTGATGTGTGGGGTCAGCATTCCTAACCCTTGTATTGTTCAAGGGTCAACTGTACTAACCTTGTTGGTTCTTGTGACTTTTAAAAAAAAAAAAAGTATGTAAGGTGCTTGAAGCAGTGTACTAGTAGCCTTATATTCATTTACAGGTTGGAATTTATCTTTCTAACAAAATTGACCTGCTGGTGCATTTACTCCCCTCATTGAATCGAGTGAGTTTTCTCATTTTCTTTTCTCTATATCTTTAAAGCCCTTTATCAATAGTCATTCTTTTCTCCTTTCCTATCTTAAATTATAAATGGCATAATTTATTTCTGAAACCATCTTCTTGGAAACAGAGATGATACTTAAAGTTTAAAAAATAGTTCTAGCCAGGGTGGCGCCTGTGGCTCAAAGGAGTAGGGTACCGGCTCCATATGCCAGAGGTGGCAGGTTCAAACCCAGCCCTGGCCAAAACCTGCAAAAAAAAAAAAAAAAAAAAAAAATTAGTTCCAAGCAATTACAACAGATGCCAGAACTGATAAAGCAGACTGTAGCCACAGTCAGTCCAGCCTACAAGTGCATGCTTGTAAGTCTTAATTGTAAGATTCACGGTGACTGCCCGTTCATCGCACTTCCCTCTTTCTTCCTTGTTCTAAGAAACATTTTCAATAGAAATTCTGCCATTGTTTTGGACAAAGTAATAGAAATTAAGGAGGCCACCTGGTCCAAGTGGATCTAATTATCAGACCTCTTTGTACTAGCAAATTTGCTTAGTTAGAGGGGTGGACTAATCATTTACGAGATCGGGTTGAGAATTTACTGTAGCCACACTGGTCAGAAAAGAAGGCCTGGGTTGTGTGTTTCAGGGAACAGGGAGCTTTCTTACAATTTTCCCAGTACACATTTCCTCCTTAGGATGAGATTTTGCAAGGATGTGGGCCCAGCAGCAGCTGGAAAATCATGGTTTATTACTCATCTTTATAGAATTAGTTTCAAAGAGTAACATCATGTAGAGAGAAGAAGGATATGAGAAGGAAGAAGAGGATAGAGAGAGCGGCACAGTTTGGATCAACAGGTTTCCATCTTTTTGTTCATGACTAATTCAAATTCAGTTTTAGTAACATGTAACCACAGAATTTCATCTAATACACCCTTCCATCTGTGTTCCTAAATCCTACCCACTGTCAATTCCTTTGGGATCTCCCATACACACTCAATTATCCTTTCCTCTCACCAAAATATTTCATCATTTTTACATCAATGACTTCTTCTGTCTGCCTTGAAATATTCACTTGTCTGGATAGCTCATCTTGAAATAAATCTTCATGTGACTCTTATGTCCCTCAAGTTGCACTCGTATTTCTTTCCAGCTGTTTGTGGTCAAACTTCTTGAATACAGTTCTATATTCTCAACTCTTATTTCTGAACCTTCTGTGATGTGTGTTATTTCAAAGATAAAATTTCAAGTAGATTTCAAAAGTCTTCAGGCTTCTGTTTTTCCCTTTGTCTTTTTGTTGTTACAAATCTCCATCAGATTATATGTTCTCTATCATTATATGTTAACTATACCACTTCTACTAGGTGATGATCAAAAGAGTAGGCTTAGCCTTAAACATATTTGTAAGATTCATAGTCCCACCAACTACTCACCTTATGTTTACAGTTAGATGTCTCACAATTTATTCAAAGTCATGACGTGTAGAAATGAACCTGTCCTTATAACCTTAAATTATTTTCCCTGACTTTTTATTTTAACCCACTAGGAAAGAGATCAGGCAACATTCTCTGAACAGAGTCTCATAGTAAATATTACAGGCTTTTCAGACCACTGAGTATAGTCTGTGACGCAACTACTCAACTCTTCTGTTATAGCATGGAAGCAATCATAGATAAACACTAATGAATGAGTGTGGTTTTATTCCAATAAACATGTACTTACAAAAATGGGGAGTGATCCAGGTATGATCCAAGGACTACAGTTTGCTAAGCCCTGTCCTAGGAAACTGGGCAAATGACATCTCATAGAGCCAATCACCAATTGCATTTTCACGGTGACTTCTGCTATCAGTTGAAGACATTGCTCTTATGTATTCCTAGAGAATATTTTGATGGAATTATTCACTTAGGCTTTACCACATTCTAATTTGGTGCATATATATTGCCATCACATTGTAAGCTCCTTAAAAGAAAAAATTATCTTTTATTCTCTTTATGTGTCACAGTTCATTATGCAATGACTTGTACAAAATAGAAGGATATTTAGCAAGTATTTCCTAGAGTAACCTGCAACTATATTCATTTCTTACCTCTCCTGCAGTTGTTTATAGGAGTTGTATGGAGTGGACACCATGAAAAATAATTCAGTTTTAGATCTGGACCTTATATGAAAATATTAATCTCTTTACATGCTAAGTTTTACTTGGAGACTATAGAAAATAGCATTTTCTTAATTTATGACATTGTCTTAGAGGGAGGAATGAGGTAGAGAGGGCTTGGCAAAGAAAAACTTGGTATGTAGGGAGGGTATAGGGAACATCAGGAATCCAAGGCTTCTCCTCAGGTTTCAGAATCATCACAATTCTAATTTCGCTGGCTCTTCTGATGATGTCATCTAATTTTTCATTTCTAGTTGGTGGCCACATTAGCAACATAACATATGGTATGTGTTTTAAGTGTTATTCTTTTCTATAATGGAGGGTCACCATGACTTCTTATACCTATCAAAGACTACAAAATAAGCTCTCTAATCCTTAAAGCCTCAACTTCTCATACAATGGCTTATAAATTCATTTTCACTCTGGGTAAAATCACAGCTACATAAAACAACAAAGAAGATAAATGGTAATCCAGCTAACCCAGTTTAATGTAGTGGAAATGAAAAGAAAGCATCATATTTTAATGACTTCCTAGATCACACCAATCGGAATGAACACGCTAGAAACCAGACAGCTTTGTTTCCCAGTGGGTGTTAGTTTTGAATTTCTTAGTTTCTTTCTAGTTTATTTTATAAAAATATAAAGTCCAGCCATTATTTTTTAAGCACTTTATTCATAGCACTCCCAAACATATTAGCATAATGCATGCAAATAATGATCTAGGAGCAGGAAGGAAAGAGGTTAAGCCTCTATATTAGTGGCAATTTTCTGCTTTTAGACTAACTATTCAGTTATCATTGAATAAGTTTTAAGATGTAATTTACTAATTGCTACGAAATGTCCTACAATTTAAAATTTCTCTGAAAATTGACCAGAAGGTTACGACTCTTTAAAATCTTAAATCATTTAATGGGCATCTTCTGACCCTGTCACACCAACAATGAGATTTTTTAGATTTCCAAATTGCCCAAAAGCATTTATGTTTTGATAGACTAAAGATGGATTTTCTAGTATTTTTCTAGTCATTTAATTAGCCTCTTATTCAAAACATGTGTTTAAATCTTTCATTCAATATAATCCACATACCAACCTTTCCCATATACTGAGAGTGCCAAAATTGTATACACACATATTAAGAGAGGAAAAGCTGTACTAAATTTGTAATACTCAAGTCTACTTTGACTTCTGCAACTATAAGAAAGGCTCAAAGTGGCTTATGTTTATCTCTTGTTATTGCTACCTATTGAGTATTTCAATTTTAATACGGTTTCTTTTCCTTTCTTAAAATGTGCATACATTTTTGATACCCTCTTTATATACCAATATTATAATTCTTAATTTCCAAACATAAAATATCAATTGATTCAAATGAGATTATACATGCCAACCAGAAGAGAACTTTATAATGTCGTATTATGTCAAATACCTTCTCTTTCTCTAAAACTCACGAGGAATGAGTTCAGATTCTATAAAGCCTAAGCTTAGTTGAGAAAGATACAACTGATTAGGATAATGCATTGCCTTGTATTATGTGTACTGTCAGCAACAGGAAGGTTGCATAAAATTACAGCATTAGTGGAAAATGAAGACCAGGATCATGCCATGTGCAATTGGTTTATGGCAAAACATTGGTAACAACATGACAAAACAGGAAGAAACGTGTTCCCAATTCGTCTGTGACCAAGAAGTTTGAACGTGGAGGCATAGTATTGGAGAAAATAAAAAGACTATGAAATTCATGATGAAAATCTGTTTAAGGGCATCATTAATTACAGGAAAGATGATGAGAAAACTATTATTTTGACTGCTGCAAAGGCAAAGTCAAGGGAAAAACAAGTTTTCTCTAAAATTCGAGGTGAAAGGGTACTGTATGAAAACTATGAGAGACTCAAAAATATACTCCTGGCCTGGGAAGGGAACTCGGTAGCTATTACTAAGGAAGTATTAAGGAAGTCATCTCAGAGAGCTTTAAGATCTCCTATAAGGTAAAGAAAAAGACTACTGTTCTAGGTTGACTACACCGGGTTGATTTGATGCGATCAGGAACCTTCCGAGTAGGGAACTAGGTCAATGGCTTAACACATTGTCAGAATTTACTGCCAGGAAAAAAAAATGAACAAAAGTTTACTACCCCTGTGGGCAAATGCTTTGTCATTGTTCACACTAAGTTACAACATTGTTATTTCTGGCTCAGCACCCATAGCACAGTGGTTACAGCACCAGCCACACACACCAAGCTAAACAACAAAGACAACTGCAACAACACCAATAAAAAATATAGCCGGGTGTTGTGGTGGATGCCTGTAGTCCCACTTAATTGGGAGGCTGAGGCAAGAGAATCACTTAAGCCCAAGAATTTGAGGTTGCTGTGAGCTGTGACACCACAGCACTCTACTGAGGGTGACATAGTGAGACTCTATCTCAAAAAAAAAAAAAAAAAAAGAGTTATTTCTCTTGCACATGGTGTTTTCCAAGTACAGAAGAAGTTGATGCACAGACAACTTAAATTGTGTGAGAAACTTTCCAGGTGAAAACAGCCAGACTGAAAAAAATATTTATTTTCCATGTTGTAGCAGAAACCATAAGGAGTGGGAAGTTTTCTTCAAATCCTATAGATAAAACAGAAACAGTAATTTAGCAGTTTCTAATGAGCTATGGTTCTGACTGAGCCTAAGAGTTTATGCTTTAATAAGGTTCTTGAAAAATGCATTTCCAGACATACACTTTCATAATGAATAATTTATTTTGTATATATGTAATTTATGTGAACGAGGAGCAAGAAAAATCTAGCCTCATTTTCATCTCATAAGCTCTTTCTCCTTTCATTGATAGATTTGTGCGGCCCCCTTAAAATCACGGCAAGTACCACAGCTGTAGACTCATGTCCTTAGGAGTATGTGCAAGATGCACACTTTGATGCTCTTATTGCTTAAGAAGAATATTTTCCAGCTGTGTTTTTACATTAAAGAAAATGACTCTGTTAGTATAAAGCTCTCTGCCATCAACCCCCTTGAGGACCCTGTGGCATATGGCGCATCTCAGTGGAGTGTGGAGCGGCGGGTGTGGCCCCGTGGTTACTCTCTGGGGAGGTGCAGCTTCACCCTCACTCCAGGAGTCAGAGTAAAACGTATAAATTTGCTTCATACAATAAGAACATAAATGCCTTTCCCAACCTTTTGGCAATATCTTTTCCTCAAGCTGGCAAACAAAATTCAGCAGATGCTTCCCCAGATGACTCCTCACTGATGAGCATTATATATGCAATCTATCTCATATGATTGTACAACACAGATCATCATAAACATTGCATGTTTCACAGTCTGTCTGACAACTGATCTATAATTCTTAAGGATTCCTGGGCATAAAATGGCTGTGCATTTGGTGATCTTCCTACTTAACCCTAGTGAGGAAAATAAAATGTGTGACCAAAAGTCTTGGCTTCCCTGATTTATCACATAGGTGTATGTGACAGGGGTGAATTCCGAGCAACATTTCTTATAGTGGACAGCACAGGCACAAGGAAAGTCTGGGAAAACTCAGACATCTTGACCAGAATAATTTAAAAATTCAAGGAATAGAATCTTCCTTTGCTTATAGCTAAGAAAAAAGAAAAGCCCTGTGTATCAAATCAAGAAATACATTGACACATTGTGGGATTGGCATTTGCCTGTCTCCTTGTGTGACGGTCCTTCCAGACTAGCTGTGAAACAGCGTGGCACAATAAGAAAAAAAAATAGCTTGATGTTGAAGGGCATCCTGGCTTTATAACAGTCCACTCTTTTTTTTTTTTTTTGAGACGGATCCTCAAGCTATCCCACTGGGTAGAGTGCTATGGCATTACAGCTCATAGCAACCTCCAACTCCTGGGCTCAAGCGAGTCTCCTGCCTCTGCCTCCCAAGTAGCTGGGACCACAGACACCCGCCACAATGCCCAGCCATTTTTTGGTTGCAGCCATCGTTGTTGTTTGGCGGGCCCGGGCTGGGGATTCGAACCTGCCACCTTAGGTGTATGTGGCTGATGCCTTAGCCAATTGAGCCACAGGCACCGAGCCAACAGTCCACTCTTGAGGGAACAAATCCACTCTTGAGAGAGAGGCACCAAGCTCGACATGATGGTGTAGGGGAAAGTGAGCTCTGATTTTTAGCATAAACTCGCTTCCTGCTGAAAGCCCTAGAGAATCAAGAGAACAGCATAGGAGTTGTGTATGTACAAGAGATCAGAAAACTGGCCTCTTTGTGCAAATGTGAGTTGTGGCAATAATAACTATGGCAAAGATTCTCTAGGTTCCGAAGGTCTCTTATGCTGGAGGCAGAGGTTGTGCTCCCTAATCAAAGCTAATGTCAGACAAACAGCTTTGTCTACTTCTTCCCATTTGTGTGGCCCCCTAAAAATCATGGCAAGTACCATTTTATGATAATAAATATGGCCCTGAAGTTTACTCAGGGAGGCTCCTCCCAGAGTTCCTCAGTCCCCTGACACAAGCCTCTTCATTGTGTCCAGCTTGTTCATTCCTCACTCCAAGACTCCCTCATCTGCTAACCCAAACCCCTTCATGAAGGATCTGCCCCAGTAACTCAAACAGGTCCCCGCAGGCCTGACCTCCCAGCAAGTCCACATTGGGGATCAAATTTGAGTTTGGTTAAGACAAACCATTATACTGTCCTTATACTAAGGAGACCATCTATAAGATTAATAAATAACAAACTTTAAGAAAAATTTCTTGAAGAAAACGAAAAAAAACCCTGCAGATTGAAAAAGCATACAGGAAAACTCAAGATAGATTCTTCAAATCTGCTGTACCAAGCAGTCAAACTTCAGGGCTAAAAAAGTAAATTTTCAGATATAAAGACAGGATTCTGTTTTCTGCTGGGAAAGGTAGGGAAGAGTGATGCAGAATGGCAAAAAAACAGGACCCTGAAGGAGTAGACAGCAGTTATCAGAGGCCAAGGCAGCCCAACTCAGAGAGCACAATTCAACTTTAACAACTAACTTATCTACCAAGGTGAATATGGGCTGCAGGGAGGGTGAAAGCCCATGAGGCTGAAGAGTGAAAGGGAGCTTGCACTCTCTCACCCACTTTTGCTCTGTGGGCCCTACTTTGCTCAAAGTACTGTGGGGTTGTCCCTCATTTTATAGTCCAGGGAATGGGACTTCCTGAGACCCTTCCACCCATCATCTGTATGAAGCAAAAGATTTGAATTGTAAGGGAAGGAACGCAATCTATCTCTCTCAGTGGACTGGGAAAGCTGCTGAAAACAAGAGGAGACCATCTTTATACCTGGGGAAGGAGCAGGAATGCATGTTGAGCCCAGAGCTACAGCTGAGAATTGCATGTATATACAAAGAAGAAGCCCACAGCACTGCTACCCCAGGACAAGTGCCTGCCTGAGACTGAGGTTAATCAGAATAATAAAAAAGAAATTTTTATACCACCAACAATACTAGTCAAATAACAGTGGGATAATACTCTACCAAGAACACAAAAATATATTCATCCAGATGAGGAGCTCAAAAGAGTGACCAAAATATGAGGGTGGAGAAAACATTGAGTGAATCCCTCCCCTCTGCCCACCCCCAGCATTACAGCCTTTCTACTAAATACAAGGTAATACAGGAGTCACTGGGGTCATCTCATGGCTATGACACCTTGAGAATAACTAAGGCAACAAAAAACCTCCAGAGCAAGCCAGCTCCAGACTACGTTAGGTCGAACACTATTTCCAAAGGCCTTATAGAAAGAAAGATATACCCATTTCCAGATGAAAAAACAAACAAACAAACAAAAAAAAAAAACTAGTCATCTCAATCTCTACTCCTCTGTACAAAATAGCTACTACCAACAACAAATCGTTTGGCACATGAAAAAGCAAGGTAAAATAATAATTCCCAACAGCCAAAGGAATCAACACAACTAGACCCAGGTATTTATATATATGACACCAGTGTTGGAACTATCAGAGAATTTTAAATAACTATGATTAAAATGTCCTAATGATACCTACGATGAAAGGTCCTAATGAAATAAGGAGACAACATGGAAATGAAAAATGCTTTTAAATACATATCTAGGTGGAACAAAATTGGTCACCTACAAAAGATGAAAGAAATAAGGCCAGCCTCAATCTTCACATCAACATTCAAAAGGAGAACAAAATGAAATGATGTCTACAAAGTGTGACCCTGCATAACCACATCATCCCCACACAAGATGCCATCCAGTTAGCGATGCCAAGAAGCAGTTATTAAACATAAAAACATTCCAGGAATATACTACTAACACCCTTGTTAGGAAAAATAATAAAACCCCTCCAATTTAGATTTGAATTAATATAATATCTGAGAAATAAAGATTTTATAAGAAACTATATTGATTTGAAAAATAAATTCATTATTTAAAAATATAGCCTTATAAGAGACTTGAACAGAAACTTCTCTAAAGAAGACAGATGACTGAATGGCCAGCAAACACTTGAAAAATTGCTCATTGTCCTTAATCATCAGAAAAATGCAAATCAAAACCACTCTGAGATATTGCCTAATCCCAGTGAGAAATGCCCACATCAGAAAATCCCAAAGCTGTGAATGCTGGCATGGATATGGAGGGAAGGGAACACTTTCTCATTGCTGATGGGATTTCACAGTAATAGAATCTCTGTGGAAAGAAGTATGGAGAGTCCTCAAAGAACTAAAAGTAAAGCTTTCATTTGATACTTCAACCCCATTATTGGATATCTACCCCAAAGAACAAAAATCATTTCACTAGAAGAACATTTGCACTAGAATGTTAATCACAGCTCGATTCACAATTGCCAAGACATAGACTCAACCCAATGAATGGATTAATAAACTGTGTTATATGTATACTCTGGAGTACTAGTCAGTCATAAAAGAGGCTTTACATTGTTTGTTTTTACCTAAATAGAAATGAAGCACATTCTTCTATGTAAAGTACCATAAGAATGGACAAGCAAGTATCCAATGGACTCAATACTAATATGAAACCAATAGATAATCTACACACCCACACAAGGTCAAAACACAATTATATTCAAGAAGGGCAGGGAGAGGAGGAAAGGCGGAGGGAGGGGAATTGGTGAGCTCTCATCTAATGTGCCCAATGTAATAGTACACAGTACAGCCCCTGGATGAAGGGCTCATCCACAGTTTGACCTTTACCTCAGAAATACAAATAATGTGACCTAATCACCTGTACCTTTATGTTAAACTGAAATAAAAAAAATTTAAAAGGAATGTAGCCTTCTATTCACTCAAATAGAAAAATACTATGAAGGTAAATAAAATCTCACTCTATAAATACTGAGTACTTTCTATATTCTGGGTGTTAAACTGAATCATGGGGACAGAGCAGTGAGAAAAATACATGAACATCTCTGTGTGCCTGAGAAAGACCCATTTGGACAGAAAATTACCAACAAACCAACTGAATTTGAGTATAAGACTGGATATGATTTCTATAATACCAGAAAACTCAAAAACAATTTTATAAGCAATAAGAACCAGACCTAAGGGTAGGAAAGTTGAGAAGATGTGTTAAGATTCCTACATTCTTCATTTTTGTGGTAGTCTTTAATTGTTTAAAATTGTAAAATGTATTTTTTTTAATAAAATGACTTTAAATTCTTAATACAGGTTACACTTTTTCCTTCATGTAGAACTGACGTTAGAAATACTTTGTTGTAAATTTATTTGAGATTCCACAGTTCCTTTATTTTCATTCCAGTCCATTTTTCTTCTGGTGATTTCACGTAAAAGTAAAATTAATGTTCTTTTATTTTTGAAGGCTTCTATAATACAATCCAATAATTGTAAATTTATTTTTCTATTATCTATCTAAATTATGTCTGGCATCCTATTTGCCTATAATAATGAGATTGAAATAAAATAGTGGAATCGCTTTTTTTCTTAATTTTATTTTGTATTTTTCTTTGTTGTTTATATTCTCTACAATAAACATAAATTATTATTTTTCTGAAAAACAATGTTACAATTTTTTTCAGTATGTCAAGTTATTACTCAGCGGTTAGAATACGAATGACCATTTTTTTCTTTGTCTCATTCTGCATTTTAATTTGCTAAAAACGGTACTTAAATAAAGGAATTAGCAGTGTAAACTGCAGAGTAATATTAAATGTGACAATATATTTTAAAAATGGAGTAGCTAGCAGATAAATATGGCTCTGGAGGACAGAGCCATGTCCAGTAGGAGCTCCCAAGAAGGATCAGGGAAGAACATTCTCTTCATCCCTTTTAACATTGAGTTACGTTATAACAAGACTTTTGAGAAATACTTTTGCTCTTACAGTGGTGATGAACAGGATATTCACACAGAGAACAAGGGCTGCTGGATCTGTCTGGCCTGCTCCCGGAGTTGGGCATTCAGGTTAGTGCCTGCCATACAAATGGTCTGTACTGTCTCTACTGTAGTAATAGGATCCTATAGCTATATTCTGGACTGGTGAACCAGATTAATACCTAAACTGCCCTTTTTTTAATCCCTGAAAAGGTAAACAAACCATTTCCTTCACAACATTATTCTTTGATTTGCCTAAACTATACTAAACAGGCCCTTCTGTTCACAGTGCTCTGAGATAAGTTACTGGCTACGGTGGGACCCTTTCCAGGAAACAGTTAAAAGGAAACAGGGAATGAGTCCAGGTTCCCTTTCATTGTTTTTGTCAACTGATAGCCCAAATCCTCTTGAAACCTGCAGCTCATCCTGCTCATTACCTAAAGTGGAACAAAAACTGCTGTTAGTGTTCCAAAGAGGGGGCTTGGGTGGGAGGGTGGAGAGATGAGAAGCTCTAAAATGTGGAACATTTAGTTCAGGCTGCTAAATGACTGAACTAAGGTTTTTAAAGAGGATCACAGTAAAAAATAGATTGCATATTTTCATAAAGTATACATTCTGGGCGAGATATAGATTTAAGGATACCAGCTCTTGTTACCCTCATGATGTACTTTGTGTTCTGAACATACCTGCTGTCAGATTCTGTCTCTTCATGAATAGCAGCCCTTCAAATTCAATGGCCATAGAAGATTTCTTTTAAAACAATAGTGAAAGTCATCAATTAGCAATGAAAAAAAAATTGAAAGCCATTCTTCATTCAGCAGGGATGCCTTTTAATGCTTTCCTGTCAGACTCCTATGGCTCAAACTCTCTGTCAGTTACTTTAGGTTTCAGACATGGAACGTTTCTTTCAAAGGTCATTTCTACGTGGCATTTTCCACCATTTATTTTTAGATGTTCTTACCCTAGCACATTTTAACCACCTCGTAGCCTCAGAGCTACAACATACTTTTTCGTGCTGCTAAAACTAGGGTTGAATTGAATACACACCTCTATGGATGGTTTCAGCAAGATGTCTCTGCAGCTACAAGTGCCAGCTCAAAAATCATCTGCTTCCCAGGTGCCAAGGTTTGCACAGATCATGAAAATTAAAGAGTGCCACAGTCGAAGCACAATCTATTATAAACATAATGAATTTCCAACCAACAAAAGGTCAACAATACCTCCCAAGGCACGAGCACATGTATAACCCAGAGCATTGCATTGTACAATCTGGACAATCTGCTCCCTACCTCAGAGAAGCTGCAGTCTGTGAGATGCCTTCCTGCCAGACAGTGACCTTTCAAGTCATTGTTTGCCATGTCCATTATAAAGAAGATGAAATGTACTTCAAAGCTTTAAACACTTTCTAGGAATATGGGGACTTGTAACCACTCAGAACATGTTTGAGGACAATGAGGGTTGGAAGGTCAAAGCTTGTAGGGCAAACCCAAGATTTAAGACCAAAGCTGAGACAAGCTCTAGAAATCTTCAGCCAATGTTGGCCAAATACATGAAAGTAATGGTCAGCTGGCCTTTGTTTAGATGTGAGGAAGCGAAACCATTTCCTGCCCATGGTAATTTCTTCATTAAATATAAATAGGGCCTAACAGCTCCATCATTAATGCACCCCTTTATAGCTCCATGAGTACACATGATGTGTATATTTATGTGAAGAGGTAAAAATTGACAAGAAGCTAGAAATCAGTACAACAAGAAGTACATGGAATTAAATTCGATGAATGTTCACAGGGTAATATTTCCACTTTTGTTTCCTATACAAGGAACAGTGTTTTATACCAGAGGCAGGGAGGTACAATGACATTTATGATGAATTTTAAAGATGTTACAATTTAAGATTTATATAAATAAAGAAACATGTTCCTGGGCTAAAATTGGGTTATAGCTTTCCTATGAAAGCAATAAATTAGTTTCATAGTAGGGCTGAGTACATTGGATACTTTTTCTTCCATTCTTGGGACACTTTGCTAAGAAGAATATTTTTCAGCTCCATCCATGTAAACATGAAAGAGGTAAAGTCTTTTATATTTACACATTGTTTAATTCTATAATTTCTACTGTCTCATGAATCTTGCCCTGTTGACGTCTTGCCCTCTTGATGTCTTTAATAACCATTCTCCCCATTTTAACATTCTTGCCATTTAATAACCATTCTCTCCATTAACAATTTGCCTCCTTTAATTCTTCAACAATTTTTTAAATGATTGTAAAAGTTTGATACTTAATTACTTTCCTTGTTCTGTGTCTCAGAACTATGTCATTAACTATTTTATTCAGTAGAGATTAATACAAATTGATTGATCACATAGTAATGTTATTATTTTACACATTATATGCAGTATTGTGCTCTCATTCTCTAAGGAACAGGTATAATAAATTTAATGTCAGCCAAAAAAATAAAAATCATATTTTTTAAAGTTGCAAACACTGGTCACTGAACTAGCTACAAATACCTCCTTATAATTCTGAAAAAAAAAGTAATGATTTAAGATAATACCATTTAATGTCATCACATTGAACTGTGCATATTTGCTGTTAATCAAAACAATTTTTTCAACACAAAGTGATGGCACTTAATGTTCTGTTAATTATGCAAGGAGCTAATCAATTTGTCCCTTAAATGGATGTTCAACTGATTAAGAGAAGCTAATCATCAGTTATGAAATCCATAAGGTTTTCATAAGATGAGTCAGGTTTAAAATGTCTTTTTGCTAACTTGGGGCCATTAATTCTGTCTCCTTAAATTACCTCTTATTTCAGTTGGGAGAAGTTATTTTCTTTCCTTAAATATGTAAGTGCTATACTCTTACCTGTGGAAATTAAACCCTAGTTTAGCCTATAGTTTAGGAATCAAATCCAGGATGATGCTATAGTGGTTTCAATTTCTTATTAATCCCTAAAGGACAATAACTAGGCAAAGGAATTATGATTTAGCACTAAGAATAGGTTGTTATGAATTAAATAAGACAGGTTAAACATTTAACTATCTTCAATGCTATAAAAAGGATGTAGGCATACGAATTGCTCATGTTCTAGAAAGATCATTTTTTCTGATAACATTCATTCATTCAGCAAATATTTATTAAGCATCTATTATGCACCAGGTACTGTCCTAGACACCAAAAATGTAAGTGCATAGAAGAGCCAGTTCCTGACCTTAGAAGGGCAACTAAGAAACAAAAAGCAACACCATAATAGATAATTACATCCATTTTTACCATAAGAATTACTAAAAAACAAAACAAAACAAAAAAGAAAGAGAAGCCAACTCATATAGCAATGTGCTATAGCTTAAACATCAAAGATTAGTAGGTGAAAAAAACCTACCTACATCAGAACAAAAGCATGGTTCAATGACTCTAGATTCAATGGACTGGCAGTCAGGATGCTTAGCCTCTAATTCTAGCTTGTAGCTATCACTAATCCCCCACTTGACTTTGAGAGTATTTTAATCCTCTTTGTATTTCAACTTTCCCATCTGCAAAACATCAGTGAACTATCCACCATGCAGTTGAGGTCCATTTCAAATTATTTGTAAGAAAACTGGGGCATCCTCAAGGGCTTCTGTCCTTGGAATCCAAATGCAAAATGCATTAGTCAATCATTCAGTCAGTAAGTAGTTATTGATTATCTACTGAGTACTGTCCAGGATGCCAGGCCTCAATGGGGATATACTGAGTGGAAACAAAATGGTCACTTTTTTCAATTAGTTGCTCCCCTTGTGGAAGAAAACAATCCATATGCAATAACAATAAAGAAAAAAGTGAATAAGGTGTAGAATATAAATGTCTTAACACAATAACTAAGAAAATGCCGTGAAGGCTATGTTAACCAGTTTGATGAAAACAGTTCAAGTTGTATGTAAAACCAGCACATTGTACCCCATGATTGCATTAATGTACACAGCTATGATTTAATAAAAAAAAATAAATAAACCTAAATAAATGAATAAATGAACAAGTGAATAAATGAATATTTATGAGCTGACTACTTTATACCAGGCTGTTAGGCTGTTTAGACTGTAAGCCTCTTTTACATGTTACTTAAGAGTGAGCAAGTGTATATAATTAAGCTAGACTGTGTACTCTTTTTTATTTCTTCTTCTTTTGACACAGAGTCTCACTATGTTGTCCTCAAAAGAGTGCTGTGTCATCATAGTTCGCAGCAACCTCAAACTCTTGGGCTTAAGCAATTCTCTTGCCTCAGCCTCCCAAGGAGCAGGACTACAGGCACGTACCACAATGCCTGGATATTTTGGGTTGCCATTATTGTTTGTCTGGCCCGTGTATGTGGCCAGCACCATAACCACTGTGCTACGGACGCAGAGCCTAAACTGCATATTCTTTTCAGAGCTGTAGAGGTTGGAGGAGAGAAATATAAACTAGGCTACACTTAGAGATGGCTGCCTTGCAATTAGAGGATCTGAGCCCAGATGTTCAACTACTGTGAAGCAGATGAAGGTGGACAGCAAGCAGCACACTCCAGAGGAAAGGCACCAGACCCAAAGAAGGCAAGGAGCATAACAAGCTGATAATAGGGTATTTATAGGTATTTTCTTTTACCAGAACAGAGCTTATAAAGGATGGTGGGAAACTACAGGTGGGCTTTGAAAGCCCAATTAAGAATTTTCAGGAATGTAGATTTAGAATAAAGCATGAAGGAAGAAAGGAAATAATTTAAATAGGGAATTGAAATATCTAGAAAAGAAATTTAAGGGACATTAGGCCAGGCGAATTGGCTCACACCTGTAATCCTATCACTCTGGGAGGCTGAGGTAGGAGGATCTCTTGAGCTCAGGAGTTAAATACCATCCTGAGCAACAGCAAGATCTATCTCTACTAAAAATAACAACAACAACAACAACAACAAAATAGCTGGCAGCAGTGCTATGTGCCTACAGTCCCAGTTACTCAGGAGGCTATGGTTGGAGGATGGCGTGAGCCCAGGAGTTTTTCAGTGAGCTATGATGACATCACTGCACTCCACCTGGGGTGAGAGAGTGAGTCTTTTTCTCGAAAAAGAAAAAAATGTAAGGAACATTGGTCTGGTGACTAGATTTTAGGGTGCAGCAACTAAACCATCAGGATATTGGTTCTTTTGAGCCCTTATTTCCAATTTCTGTAATACCCAAATGACAGGTATTGCTGTTATCATTTGTGAAATAACATATTACTTAGAGGCTTTCATCTATTTGATTTACTGAACTTAACGGTGGCAGATGGCTTATGAAATAAAGTGCTAATCCTACTTATCCAATTTAAGAGTTGTCATGAAAAGATTTTCTCAAAAACAGAACAGTTATTTATTTGCACAACCTTTGTTTCTTCAGTTTTCCTATCTACCTTTTGGTTCAGGGTTGAGTTAAGACAGAGTCAGCAAAATAATGCCATTAATCCTTTTCCTTCTTTCAATTTCCAGGCACAGTGAGTGCCTGGCAGAGATAAAAATAGGGCCAGGAGTCCTGTAGGGTCCTCAAAGCTTTTCCTGGGATAAGAAGCTGGAGGTCAAAAACAGAAAGAATCATAATGAGAGCTGTCACAGCAATTTCCCTCTCCACTCAATAAAGAGAGTCGGGAAGATAGAAGGTAGGAGCAGAAAATAGGGAAGAGAGAGGTGGAGGCAAAGTGGACTCAATGAGACTGCTCAAAACTCAGACTCTTTTCAAGTCTAGAAGAGCCATGGGGCCTAACCAAGACGTAAACCCTGTTCTGTAATTTCCCCAAACATTTAAGTAGCTCCTGGGAAGCACCCCTGGCAGAATCATCTGCCTTCTTTCCTTCCTCTGCTTTCTTTCTCCTCATGTATCTCTATCCCAACTCCTTTCTTGTGCCAAAAATCAGGACTTTTTTTGTCCATGCCCATTTGAATGTTCAAAGGAGAAAGGAATAGAGTTCTTTTGATTGTACACAAGAGAGGATGACATTTGATTTTTTATGGGGAGCATATTTTTATAAGTTGTGCTTCATGTCTGTGTATCGGTCTATCTATCTATCTATCTACCATCTATCTAAATACGTGTAAACCAGATTCCCTTTCATAAGCTTGACTCTGAGGGATCTTGATTTCCAGGCCTATCTGGAATCCTCATAAATGTCCCTCATTGCCATGTTTTATTTCTCCCTTCTTCCCATCCCTTCATGCCTCCTGGCTCTGTTCTCCTGTCTTCTCTTCTCCCACTTATGGCAGAAAAACATGCAAACAAGGGAAAATGCAGTGGCTTCTCTGAATAAATATTGACTCTTCAAGAGGCTAGATACTTCCTGGAAAAGGTGGACTGTGCAGAGGAACCCCCAAACAGGACATTCCTGTTTTCCTCATTGCTTTTGTCCATGGCCAGAAGACTTCCCTCCTTGCTACATTGAAGGATCTGAAATTGAGTCATTTTAACCAAGGCACTGTTCATCAAGATTCCAAGAATCATTGAGCTACAACCTTCACACTCCTTTCGTGCCTCTCATGAGCACCCCAGTGGGGATGACGTGACTCAGTTCTAACAGAGCATCTTTACCATTCATGGGCCTCTGGCCACTAAACACAGCGCAGAAATGCTGAGATTTCCCTCTTGGGGAGTTTAGAGGGAATCACCTAGAGTCTCAGCCAAACTTTCCAAACTCTATTAAGGTTCTATTTTTTAATTTCTGAAATCAGGCATATTCTCATAATTTTTAATTTTTAATTTTTTTCTCTTCTTTCACTCTATTATAGACACACATACAGGTATACATCCCTTTTTGTTCTATTTCATAGCAAAAAAGTCTTATTCTATCTAGTTTCCTCTATTTCAGTCCCATGTAAAAAGATTGGCAATGATTCTATAGCCATGAAGTTTATTATTTAGGAATATTATATTTTGATTATGTAATAGTGCATGGAGCTTCTAACAGTTTTTCAGACCAAGTTGTGATTATGGCAGTTCTACAGTGCCCTAACCCTAATTTTGTGATAGGAAATGGGTAAGTTTTACTAAGTATTATTCAAGTTCACCCATAAAAAACTGGTCTTCAGATTACTTGTCAGTCCATAGCTTTTTCAATCGAAGGTTCTCTTGAAGTAATTCTTCATCATTAATAAACAACAATTTTCCGTTAGATAATCAATGACTTTCCTTTTAAGAGCTTTGACATATGTCTGAGTATTAAAATAGAAAAATGAGATAGAAAGAGAAAAATCAACAGTATGAGACATTCAGAAGTTTTCATCTTAACTTCATTATGAAGATTCAAAAACATACCAGGACACTTATAACCAAGACTTAATGATTTAAAAAACATACTGACTCTATTTGTCCTACAAGTCTGACAAAAGTATGTTTCTGTGATTTTTCTTTTAATGCAATAATATAGTTATGTCACCTTTTACATTAAGTAATCTTATTCCTTTCTTGCCTAAAGTTCATTTTTAAAATTAAAATACTTTTTGACTTTTCTTGTCTTAGAGTGCTTCAGATACACACTGCTACATCAGGCACATTTTACTCCCACATTAATCAAAGCACAGAGCAATTATTACTAAAGATGTGAGATTGATAACACTGTCTCTATAGAAGAGAATAGTCAACCCACACCCCCATCTGCCTTCCTCCCACTTCTCAATGGATCCTTACTAACAGTTTTTATTTATAAGCCAAAAAAGCCATCACTCAGGATGACAGCATTTGTTGAAATCCTCTTTGCAACAAGATCTAGTTTTGAGTGTTTACTGAGCAAATAAACAAAAAGAATAATCAGTGACAGATGTGGTTATAGAAATTCTGCCCAGATGAACTGAGGTCATCTTCCTCCTAAAAACCATACTGCTTTCCAGCAACAAGAATGGGCATTTACTTTTACAAAGTTCATTCACGTTAATGCACAATGTTTTTCTTGAAACCTCATTCATTCTTCATTCAAGAAATATTTGGCATCTATCATGTGCCAGACAAATTCAAAGTACTTAGGATACAAGATTCCTCTTTTCCTAGTGCCTATATTCTAGCACCAAATGATGGAACTTCTGTAATGATGAAAATGTTCTATATTTGTGCAATGCCTTATGGGTCCACTGGTCACATACAGCTATTGAGCACTTGAAATTATGGCTGTTGCAGCATGGAAACTGTATTTCAAAATTGTATTTAATTTTAATTAATTTAAATTTATATTTAAATAGTGACATTGGCTAGTAGCTACTGTTTTAGACAATGATGTTCTAGTGAATGTGTAAGTATGTGAGGAGTGTGTGCATGTAGGTACATGGATCACTACAAAAGTTTTGAGACAGACTGTGTTATGGTCCATTATTTCACTTCCAAGAAACACAGTCGACAATATCCTTTCTGATTCACCTGTGCAAGTTTCAACTTACTTGGCTTACTGGTGTTGCAGAGAGGGCTTCCATGCCAATTTTATGTTTCTAAATTTTTGTGTATCTCAAAACTTTCAAAATGACCCTACTGAGGAGATTGCAATAAACTCTGTAAATACATAAATAAATAAGAAACACTAGATTGTATTAAGTGCAAAGTAGACAATTAAAATAGAGTGATGGGATAGAGAACTTTGAGAGGCTACTTTAGATTGGATAGTTGAGAAAGGTCTTTCTGAAAGAATGACCTTGAACTAGATCTGAATGACAAGAGGGATCCATGCAAAGATCAAGAATGAGTAAGCCAAGCAGAGGGAACAGCTAGTGAAAAAGCCCTAAGATGAGCACAAGCTTGGTGTTCCAACACCTAGGACAGAAGGAGAGCAGTGTGACCAGAGGGTAGAAAGCAAAGGGAGGGCAATAGAAGGTTGAAGTCAGAGAGTTATAAATGAGCCTACATTTGCTTCCTAAAGCTGCTGGGACAATATTGCAATATTGTGGCTTAGAACAACATAAACATATTCCTTCACAGTTTTGGAAACTAAAAGTGTGAAATCAAGGTGTCAATAGGGCCTATGTTCTCCAAAGACGCTAGGCTTTAGGGGAGAATCTTCCCTTGCCTCCTCCTACCTTGTGGTGGCTCTTGGCAATCCTTGGTGTTCCTTGTCTTGTAGCTGCATCACTCCATCATTGCCTTTGTCTTCACATGACCATCGTTTCTGTATTTCCTTGACCTCTATGTGTTCTTTCCTCTTCTTATAAGGGCACTACTCATTCAATTTAGGGCCCTCCTAAGCTAATATGGTCTCAACCTAATTACATCTGTGAAATCCTCTTTCCAAATAAGGTCACATTCTGAGGTCCCAGGACATGAATTTGGGGAAGACACCACAAGCATCCAATTATATAAGATTTTGAAGACCAGATTAAGGAGTTTGGCTTTTATTCTAAATGTGATGAGATGTCATTGGGGCATTTGGAATAAAGGAATAACTAATATAATCTATGCTTTTAAAAAACCATTCTGGCTGAAAGGATATTCAGTTTTAGAGATGTAGGAGTAGAAGATCAGAGACAGGTAAAGAAACCATTGCAGGAGTTCAGACATGAGATGAGTGGCTTGGGCAAATCTAGTGGAAGTGGGCAAATTTGAGATTTGTTTTAGAAGGAAAATTAATAAGATTCACTGATGGATTGAGTGTGGGAGTGAAGAAAAAGAAGAATTAAGAATAACTCCTAAATTTTTGGTTTGAGTAAAGGCTGGGTGGTGTTGCCATTTACATGTCAGGGAAGAGTAGACATGAGGCAGGTTCTATTTGGTGATGTTAAGTTTGAGGACCCTGTTAAGCAGCCAAGCTGAGTTACTAATTGGGCAATTGCACATACACATCTACAGTCTGAGGAGTAGTCAAATGTGGAGATATGATTTGGAGATTCAGATGAAGAAACTAAGGCACAGAGAAACTAAGAAACTCTAAGTCATACACTAGTAAATGGCAGTGTCAGGATTGGAACCTAGGTAGTCTGGCTCCAGAATCCATGTGTTAAACCACGTGCTATGCTATTCTTTACAACTTAAAAGGAGCTGAGAATTTTGAAGAAGGAGGGAGGAAGCAGCAATGTAGACAAATAAAACATCTGTTCCAATTTATCATTGGACAGATATAACCCTCATTTACTGTGCCTTGAGTAACATA
Source organism: Galagoides demidoff (assembly GCA_963574575.1). Taxonomy (NCBI): domain Eukaryota; kingdom Metazoa; phylum Chordata; class Mammalia; order Primates; family Galagidae; genus Galagoides; species Galagoides demidoff. Next base: position 22,664 of record CAUYQV010069010.1, on the reverse strand, counting down.
ACACTTCAATATCAATCAATATCAATATTATGTCTTCAGCTATTTTAAAGGAGGAAACAGTGTTATGTGGGGCCACATTTTCTGATGAATATGTTGACTTGAATACTGCCATGTGTTCATTTAGAATAAAAATTTGTATGTGCTGTGTGAAAATCAAAACCTATCTAGAATTTCTTCCTGGAAAGGACAGTTCCATAACCTTCCCTGTAGCTGTCTGTGTATCTTTAATTGACTTTCAGGCTAATTGTTACATAAAAATTTTATCCAGTAAGAATTCAACAACATCCTGATCAACTATAATCACACAAATGAATTGTTTACTTACACTATCAGAATTTAGTACTTAAAATGTAGTTATGGTTGATGTAGTTAGTACCTTATAATTAACACAGAACTTTTTTTAATGACTTATCCATGATTAGTAGAAAATACTAAAATACTTAAGGTTATATAGTCACGGTAGCTACTATTAATAGTGAGACGGAATGTGTATATATAAATATAGCAAATTAAAACTTTTGAAAGTGATAAAAGTAGAATTTAGAAATATGTCATGTGCACTGTAGACTCTTTCACTCTGGGGCTTTCCCAGCTTGCCTCTTATCCCAGTGTGTTGAATGGGAGCAGCAATGCGCAGGTGTTAAGAGCACAGATGGCTCTGGGTCCTGCCACATATAGTACCAGACGTAAGTCCCCGGGGAAGCTGTTTAGTTTTTCTTGCCTCTGTTCCTTACCTATTTCTTGAGCTATGGTAGGACTAAAGTGAAATAATCCATGAAAAGTGCTTAGAGCATTGCCTGATACATAATAAATACTCAAAAAATGTTAACCTTTAGATTTCTTCACTCTATCTATATTCCTGCCTTTAGTTTAAAATAATTATCTAAGTCCAAGGTGGCAAATATATTTTTCTAATGTCTAATTCATATTTCTAAACTTCCTAGGCTAGACTCTTTTCAGAAGCTCCCCCAATATGAAAAGGTCCATCCTACTGCCTCTGATCTCATCCCTATCTGTGCTCTTGGGAGCCGAATGTTTTCTCCAGGAAATCATTCAAATCCTTATTGTGAAGCACCAAATTCTACTCTTAGGATTTTATCCCAAAGAAAGAATTAAGGATTTATGTTCAGACTTAGTGGCAACATTGTTAATGGTGAATAAATGAATTTTAAAAAACTTAATGGCCAACAATAGAGGATTGGTTGGGTAAGTTGTGGAGCATCACATGTACAACAGAATTTTAAGTAACTCTAAAAAAGAATGTTGTATAAAAATAATGATGAAAAAGGAAGTTCATAACATATATATATTTTAATTTTTAAAAATCAGGCTATGATGTAGGATGCCCCATATGGTGCTATTTTTTTAAGTGTATATGTAAATATAAGCATAGAAAATGTCTAGAATGTTTTACAGTGACCAAAATGTAGTGCATCACCCACTCATTCCTCCCACTAACACTGAAATAGTCTACTAGCAAGTCTAAGTAACTCACCATTCTTATATGATCTCAGCCTAAAAGCCTCCCTTGCCAAGTATAGCCTGGGAGAAAAAAGGGGGCACATTGGTTACAAGTTTGAAGGTAGGAGTCTCAGTCTGCATCTCTTTAATGCACTCCTTCGTATTGCTCAGCTTAGAAAATTTTTCCTCTGAGGTCTCTTTTGAGGTAGTGTCCACAGTAGCTAAAAGTGCCATATGTAATGACAGAAGCAAAAAGTTATTATATCCCCTGTGTTGGACTTTGCCCATGGTCATTACCATGTCTCTGCAGGCCATTTAAATGATTTTAATCATCTAGCTATTTAAAATTATTCAAATAACAAAATGGCCAAAATTAATGTCCCTGCCTTTTCTCATTATTGGCAATATTTTTAAAAACAAATTATAGATCCACTTTATCATTATACTGTATTTTAAGTTATGAAATAACTGACCTTACCATTATTTTTTATTATTTTTTTTTGAGACAGAGCCTCAAGCTATCCTCCTGGGCAGAGTGCTATAGCATCACAGATCACAGCAACCTCCAACTCCTGGGCTCAAGAGAGTCTCCTGTCTCCGCCTCCCAGGTAGCTGGGACCACAGGCGCCCGCCACAATGCCTAGCTATTTTTTGGTTGCAGCCATCATTGTTGTTTGGTAGGCCCAGACTGGATTTGAACCTGCCATCTTAGGTATATGTGGCTGGCGCCTTAGCCACTTGAGCCACAGGCACTGAGCCTTTACCATTATTTTAACCTTAATAATCGGGAGTGCTTGTTTTAACATCAGAAATGGAAGGGACTGCTATATGTTAAGGTAATCAATATGAAGACTGTTAAGTCTTACAATACATTCAGATGGTCATTCCACAGTCTCTGGAGGAGATTTGTGATTAACCATAAAAGTTAGTAGTAAAGGTGCCAGCTTCCCATATTTTAATGAAGGTGCTATAATTATTTGTTCTGCTTTCTGGGATCACTTTTCAGTCTCTGACATTTGGAAGCAAAGATGAGCCCTTTTAATGAACATAAAAGTGCCTTTTCTCCAAGTTTCTATCACTTAAAACTGGAGGCACACACTAATCAGTCATTTATAAAATAAGATCAAACCATATGAAATTGCCAACTTTAGACCTACAAAAAAATGGCAATTTTACATGGTTCATTCAAACACTATAATAAAAATACATAAATGATTTTTTATGCAAAGCTTCCTAAAATGTTTTTTCCTCGTATATATTTGTCACAAACAACATTTTGTTTTTTTAATGTGGTATTACCAAGAGTTTTATCATCATACTGGTGTAGTCTTACTGTGTTCTAAAGGTATAAGTTGTATAAGTTGTCCTAAGAGGCAAACAACTAGGGAAAGAGCTCCAGAGCTGAAATAATCTTCGTATTCGTTCAAAAAAATATACCTTGAACAGCTACTCTGTGTCAAACACTATGCCAAGGGCTTCAAACACGCCAATGAATGATTTCCTCATGGAAATTGTACTCCAGTTTTTCACTTAATTCTATGTAAATAGTCTTATGAGTTTATTTCTTGTTTAAATTTTACGGGATATTTTGGTCTTGATTATATATTTTCTCATATTAATAAAATATGATTATGTATTGTTTATGTATGATTATGGCATCATAAAAATTATTTTTTGCAATTTATAAGTTTATGTACTATTATCACCCCATTGCATTTTTATTGTATTAAAACACATATAACGTAAAATTTACTTCTTGAACCATTCTGCTTCTATGTTTCTTATTATCAAGTGTGAAAGAAAAGTCCATCTAGTGTACATCAAATCTATGCACATTCAACATTGCAGATGTATGTGCACTGGACACTGTAGATCCATCTTATCATGTAATGAAAATTCACAAAGTAGGAAACCAAATCAAGAATATTAGCATATCTTTTGAGAAACTGGAAAGCCAAGCTACCAACATGGCAGCAAGTTTTAGATCAGTATTTCCCAAACATGTTGGGCCTCAAAACACATATTATAATGTGATGAAAGATCAACATGAATTTGTGAAATATAATAGGCATGAAATACAATGGGCATGTAGGTAGTGAACATGGTCTCAAGGAAAACATAATCATTATAAAACATAATTACAATTTGATTATATCATAAATGTTCATAATAAAGACTGAAGATCATGGAATGTCAGCATACATCAAAGTTTAACATAAATTGGTAAAATGGTTAATCCTGACTCTGTGTTGACAAATATATTTAGCACCAGTCATTCATCCTTGAGGTAACACATGAGACTTTGTCTGCTCTTAGGATTTTCCACTCTTCCATAAAGACAGACTTTTGCATAATACATGTTAAGAACAAGAGAAATGTGCTTAGTATCTTCCTTACATATATATTTTTAATTCACTTTTGAAGAAAAATATTGCTAACACCAGGTTTTTGGGTTTGTTTTTGTTTTTGCTGAACCTATTAATATCTTAGGACAGTTTGGGAACATTGTTTTATATGCTGTGCAAAGTTATAAAGGATTAATACAAAAGGCTTTGGCCATGTGTGGTACATCACCTACATTTAAAAAAAATATTTTATGAACACTGAGAATGTCTTTCAATTTGGGGGGCTATAAGTGATCTTATCCATTTCTTTATCAGATTGGGGCATTAAATAGAAAGCTGAAATGACCAGTTAATTAATTAAGGTGGTTCTTCTTTAGACTGTAAACTCCAAGAATAAGACCATCAAGACCTCCTAGTTTATATTCCTAATTGGCTCCTTATTTACTTATCCTTAAGCACCTAGTGTAGAGCCTTGCTGTGGAAAAGAGGCAGTGCAGCCTAGTCAGACACAACTGGATTCAAATTCTAACTCTGCCTCTTGACTTACCAGCTGAGAAAGCAATACACAAATTTGTTAAGCTCAGGATTTGTTCATCACATATTGTAATATAACAGTGGTAACTTATTTCACAGTTGCTATGAAAATTAAGACAGATAATAAAGATGATGTGTCCAGTACAAAGTGTGGGCACATAATATAGACTCAATAAATATGAAATCCCTTCCTTTATGTATTTATGTATTTAGTTTTTGGAAACAGAGTCTCCTTCTGTTGTCCAGGCTAGAGTGCAGTGGCATGATCACACTTCACTTGTAGCCTGGAATTCCTGGGTTTCAGCAATCCTCTCACCTTGGCCTCCCAAAGTGGCAGGATTACAGATATGATCTAGTCCCCTCCTTTTTTATATTATCCATGCTGGAGTCAATGTAAAAATTACAAGTGAAGAATCCTTCCATTTTCCATTTAGGAGCACTTCTCCTCAGTCACTCAGTGCCACCATCGTCTTGTACTCTTATTGTTCATCTCCATTGGTACATAGCTGAGACAGGTCAGGGTGGTCAGGAGATCAGAATTCTTATTCTGTCTCTGGCCCTTATTAGTTATTTGTCTTCATCAAACCATTTGACAGATCAGACATAGGACCTTAGACAATTTTATTTAGAGATTGGCGATCTGGGTATGATAATTTAAAATATTTTTGGTTATATTGAATCAATGCAAAATTTATGCAAAGTTTTAAGATAAACCAAGAGATTTCAAAGACATTTCCACTTATGTTGGGTTATTCTGGGCTAGGGCCCCAGATTCCTGGGGGTTTGAGTTCTCTCTCTTAACATTAGAGATTCTTTGCTAAAAAAAAAAGTTGCTGACCTTTGAGGTTTCTTTCAGCTCAGGAATTCTTTCAGCTCATCATTTCCCTCTCTTCTCCCCACCAAATTTCAACTTAACCTGATAAACTAGGCATCAGGGAAAAGCTACTGCATATTGCCCAAGGCTTCCATAGGCAATTTTCTTGGCACAAGCAATTAGCTGCCCTAGGCAAAACTGCATAGTCGGCAAAGCCTGCCTCCTCCCTCTCCTGCAGCATCCACCTCCACTACCTGCAGGCTTCCTCAACTCCTTCAGCCTGCCAGATCACTCACACCCACCCACGATTTTGACTTCCACCCAAGCCTTAAGTTCTAAACTTCCCTCCCCTGTATAATTTGCTATTCCCTCCTTGGAGTTAATCTCAGCTAGGTTATACAAGGTGATATGATTTAAATTTTTCTGATTGACACCTGCATTTTAAAGAATGTGTTAGCATTAGTAGTGAAATATTTATGGGAAGTATTTCTGAATCCTTGAGCCATTAAAATGTCCTTTGCTCACTCTCTATGAGATCTTGCTCTATCAGTGTCCATCTTTTCAAAAGAAGAGAGGTTATTTCTCATACTCCTGCTTCTGAAGTATTTCTAATCCCTGTGATAAATTAATAAATGCCAATAGAGTTCTGTTAGGTAGTATACAAGTCACAGTAATTTTTTCTGTATTACTCCTTCAATGCATAATACTAATACTTCCCCATCCTTCCTCCATATATTTAAATCAGGAGTTTCAAATTGATGGCCAAGGATTTCTATAGGGTCCTAGATATATTTTGTTTGTTAACTTCGCCAATCCTGTAACGGTTAATCAGGTAGATATTACTCTCACCCAGTAACAAAAGCAGTTAGCAGTTTAGCACCTATTTTGTTGTATCCAATCTATTTCATACATTTATATCAATTGCAGAGGGCCCTTGAATTTGCAACCCTTACACATTCTTGAAGACTTCATATAAAAGTCATTATTTTTTTACAAAGGTTTGAGAATCAATCAATATTTACAGCAAGTTAGTGTTAGTTGCATTAAACACCCACACCTCGTCTTATTTGGGGGCTTTTAGTCTTATGCAGGGGCTCCAAATAGAATAATCAGCTACACATGCAATTTAATGAAGTGGTTCTCATGGCAGAGATTTCAGACAGTGGCACTGAAGAAGCAAGAGGTATTGAGGCTAACTGGGCTTTTATGTGCCTTAAATTGCTCCAGGTAGGGCCCTGAATCCTTTATGTACAGGAATGTCTAGTACCACCTTGTACTTTCTACTGACTCTGGAGGCAGTGCGTATCCTTATTTCCTCCATATACATTGTTGATATTTAAACAAATTCCATTGCATCATACAATATATTTATATCTTCCCCACCTCATCCCCTCAGGTGTAAGTGAGCTATTTGGACCATTTGGACCTCAGTCAGGACTCACCCCCCTGTTGCCTTTTCCTTAATCAAAGAAAAAGAAGCAAAGACAGAACATCTTGACCTCAATTCCCTCCATTTCTGTGCCTCTCCCAAGAGGGCAAACATAATAATAATGACAGTAATTATCATTTTTTAAAAAATGGCACAAATCTAGTAATGTCTTGGAGATTTGCTGTGGGTTCTACCATATAAGTACCAAACTCCCAAAATATCATTTTCCTAGTATTTTGGTAACTGAACCTCCTTGCACTTGAGGTTGAAAGGAGCTAATATTATTCTAAATCTGATCCTTTAGCATACAGAGTGATGGAAAAATTCCAGCATGAAAATACTGGACATTTACATAATGCCCTTTTTTTACAGGCATTCATAGTACTTTGCAAAATTTCTTGTATATGCTTTCAATATTAAATAAGAAAGGCAAGATGATTGATTCTACGTGGGAAAAGAATGACAAAGTCTGAATCCAAATAAAATATAACAAAATAAAATGTGAGGCAGAAAGCTTAAGAATGGACTCCTGACTCTGAATCTAAATGTTCTTTCCACTACTCTTCTGATAGCACAGGGTTCTTTCTTTTCTTGTGACTGCTGTTCAATAGCACCAAATGGATACTGAACAAGAAAAGGAGAACATTAAAATGGCCATTGGAACGAAACACTCGCAAGGGACATGTTTTGAAGGCATGAGTTATTAAAAATGGGTTCTAAATAAGCCTATTTTTAAAAATTAAGAAACCAATGGCAAGTCAAAATTAGGTGAAGATATTAAATATCTACAAAACAATCTGCATCTTTGTGTGCTTTAATGATAGAAGATAAAGGAAATTGTTAGATTAAAAAGACCAAACTATCCTCAAATAGCCTACAGGTAAACAGTAATAAGTAATAATTCATCTGACAAATTTCTCAAAACAAAAATACATCCAGCTGGACTCACTAGAGATTTTTCTCAGTTCTCACATTTAGAAGGAAAAAGAAGTACTTGAAATTGAAAAGTGGGGCCGGTGGGATAATACACAGAGTGATTAAAGTCTGAGTGTGATTTTTTTTTAAGGTAATAAAAAGAAATAGTGATGTAATACTCCCTGGGATTTAAAAGAGTTTCCTCAAATACATCTGGGGGATAACAAATACTGCAGAGAAAATAGACCCATTAATAAATGACAAATGAAATGAAATGTGGTTTTGAAATAGTTGGGCTACTGAACTGATTTTTTAAAAATAGATCTTTTAACAAGAAAAACCAAAAGAGGTCTAAGGACAGAAAAGGAGCAAGACTTGTCAGCAGATTGCTAATAAATAGCAAGCAAGGGAATTCAGTCCTTGTAAAATGAAGGATTTTCCAAATCAGCAAACTTGGGGGATATACCTTCCCGCTAGTGGGAAGATAGAACTAAGTAATCTATATTCTGAACCACATTTTCCATAGCATCTTCATTCAGCCAGGATGATCACACCATATTACAAAACCCAGATACTGCTTTAACTTCATGCAAATCGCCTAGTTTGCATTCTCACTCCCAATGTCTTCAGATAATCTCACATGTTTTTATCAAACATTAATTATCTACTACTGCTAGACACTCTACTAGGTACTGTAAATACAAAAAATGAAATATTAGCACTTTTCCTAAATCATTCCATTCACCTTAGGATTCTGGGTTTTGACTGAGTACCCCATCTGCCCTTTAAAACACATACAGACATGTGCACACACAGTCTAATTACCTACAAGCATACAAGTTAATGTATTTTTCTTTAACATGGAATTTATCTACTTGTATTCCCAAATGAAGACCACTGAACTAAATTTCCATGACCCTGAATAAGCCAAACATAACCCTAAAGCTCCCAGAAGGCTAAACTTTCTTTTAGAAAACATGATTAACAAGTTTTAACTGAAAAAGTAATGAATGCATATAGTTAACAATTCAAACTTTCAAAAGGATAGAGTTATTACATAATTAAAAGTATTCGTCCCATGCTAAATCACTAGTCTCTCTCTCCAGAAGTCATCACTATTATGTATGTTAATTTTAATTAATTATGTACTCTTTCTCATCCTTTTTTATTTTTTTTTTTTCTGAGACAGAGTCTCACTTTGTCAGCCTCAGTAGAATGCTGTGGTGTCATAGCTCACAGCAACCTCAAACTCTTGGGCTCAAGTGATCCTCTTGCCTGAGCCTCCTGAGTATCTGGGACCACAGATACCTACCACAATGCCCAGCTACTTTTAGAGACAAGTCTCACTGTTGCTCAGGCTGGTCTCCAACTCCTGAGTTCAAGCAATCCGGCCACCTCAGCCTCCCAGAGTGCTAAATTACAGGCGTGAGCTACATACAAGCGTTTGTATATCTTTAAAAAAAAAAAAATGTAAGAGCTGATTTTAAACCCTGTTCTACATTTTGCTTTTTTGTTTTAACACTTTATCTTGGGAAGATTTCCATATCAGCACAAAGAGATCTTTATAATAGCTACATACTATATTACCACATCATATCCACTACTATGATTTACTTTAAAAGTTTCCTATATTAGACATATTGATTGCTTCCTATCTTCTACTATTACAATGAACTATGTTATTCATGAGTCCATAAAAAGGAGATAATCTACTTTGGAGCAAGGTGTTATAAAGTTTAAAAGAGATAATTTATGAGAAAGCACATGTTAGATATTTTTAGTATGTATTAACTAAATGAATGAATTGAATGACAGAGCAAATAAATCAATAATGTTTTGTTTTCTGTCTGAAATCTGTTTCTACTCACTAGAATAATAGCCTCATGACAGCAGACATGTATTTTGTCTGTCTTCATTCAGTGCTGAATCCCTAGAGCCTAGAATAGTGCCTGCACATAGTAAATGTTTAACTAAATTATTGGTTAATGAATTAATAAATATCATCAACTGTAATTCTTACTTTCCTCTGACCCATAGTTTTAATTTCAGGGTAAAAGGTCCTATTTAAGATGAAAGTGCAGTCCTCTTTCAAGTGAGATTATTTGTAATTTAATCTTCAGAAAAGCTAAAGAGCAAGGCCATTCCCAGAGGGATGTTAGAGTCTGCCAGCACAACCTGTCTTGCCTGCCCAAGATAATCTCACTTGAAAGGAGGCTGCACTGTCTGCAACTTTCACAAGCCTCTTTGGATATCATTATAGACAGAAAGTGATTTTAATTACATTCAGAAAAGAGGAATAAGGAACAACACCTACACAGGCCTGCCTGCGAGTGTAAGTCCCAGAGTAGCTACCCTAGTTGCCCTACCCAAGGGATGAGCCTATTAAATACTGCCAAAGTTTATGAATTAATCACCATTTTCAAATATAGATCAAAGTGCAGCCACGAGTTTCTTTAAAATAACATTGCACTCACTAGAATTGCTTTCTTAATTTGAAGAGAAAAAAAATAGAGAAACGTCTCAACTCTGGGAGCACCAAGGGTGTGCAGTCTATACGTTGCTAAAGGGGAAAGAAAAAGCTGACAACCAGTGCTCTAAACTAGGGCTTTTCAGGTTATGTGAGAAAATTGGTCAGCTTTCTAGAACCCTGTAACTAGACATTTGGGACAACCAAGGTCTTAAGTTTGGGGATAATGGTAGAGCACAAATAAGTGGCGTTGAGCCTCAGTTGGCTCATTCATAGCACATGCTCATATTCAAAGACACACAGTTGAGGAGTCACAGAGTAATTATTAGTGCAATACTCTCTTTGCTCTCTATTTTCTGCCTTAGTTTATTAAGAAATGCAAAGGGAAGAGTGAATTCTGAATAAGAGAGTAGAATCTTAAAGTCCTTTTCCTACTGTTGTCCCTCTCAGTAGCTTCTCATGCTGCTGAGCCATTTCTCAATTGGCTTCTTCTCAAGCCACTTACTCTCAATTCTCAGCTCCTTCAGTACGCCATCCAGTCCCAGCCCAAAATTTATCTCTTTTCTTCCCCACTTCCTTGATAATGGAGTATCATTGTCATTCAACTTACTAAAAGGGTATATGCTTTGGGCACATGGTTACCCTTTATTGTCAGAATGACCTCCAAGTGACTTGAAGAATTTTTGTTCCTGTGTTTAAATGTTATATATGCTTTCCTAAACAAGAGTTTTTTAGTATTTTCTTCATTTTTCTCTCTATTATCTATTTTTAAAATTATCATGTATTGATTTTATAGTTAAAAAATTATTTTTCATTTAAAAAGCTTAGATATGCTCATTAGAGAAAACTTTAAAAATTCAGAAAAGAGGAGGAATACTACAATCATTAAGATCACCTTGATTGGCTCGGCGCCTGTGGCTCAATCGGCTAAGGCGCCAGCCACATACACCTAAGGTGGTGGGTTTGAATCCCCAGCCTGGGCCCGCCAAACAACAATGATGGCTACAACCAAAAAATGGCCGGGCGTTGTGGCGGGCGCCTGTAGTCCCAGCTACTTGGGAGCCTGAGGCAGGAGACTCGCTTGAGCCCGGGAGTTGGAGGTTGCTGTGAGCTGTGATGCCATGGCACTCTGCCCAGGGGGGTAGCTTGAGGATCTGTCTCAAAAAAAAAAAGGATCACCTTGATTTTAATGTACTTTCTTCCAATCTTCTACACACACACATATAGACTATACTATTCTGTATTTTTTTTTATTTGACATTGCATTTATTAAATATTCTTCAAAATGTTATTTTGATGGCTCCATTGCATTCTGAGAAGGGACACTAAGAAAAGGTCTTTAAGAGGGGTGGGAGGAAAACTTGGCCTGCTGAACCAGGAAGTCTGGAGGGCTCATAAGAACATGGATATGAAGTAACCTAGGTAACCAATGACTAATAGAAAGAGACTATCAATGACCAATAGAAAAGTGCAATACAGCCTGGAGGTGCAGAGAGGCCAGTGAAAGACTTGCAACCAATTTCAAACAGAATATTTATACTGTTGGAGACTTTTGTGTCTCCCTTTCTCTCTCTCCCCTTTTCTCCTTCATAAGAGGGATACACTTCCAACTCTCTTTGGAAGTGGTATGATCTTTCTCTTTGCTCTTCCTAAATAAACTCTGTACCCTGAAACTTGTGTAGGTGACTTTTGCTTTCAGTCTGTGTTGCTCCCGTTTTATTCTCAGTTTCTACTCACTTTTGCTTTGGATTATCACTATGCCTCAGGTGAACATTCTAGCCTACCTGAGTAATTGAACCAGGTCAACTGGGTTTGGAGAATCAGGACCCATGACCCCCAGCACATTCCATTATATGGCCATAATTATTCATCCATTCCTCTGCTGTTAGAAATTTGTTTCTAATTTTCACAAATATATAACTAATGTTCATTAATCTTTACATCTATTCTACTTCCTTAAAATGAATCTCAAAAGAATTAGAATTCCTGAAGCAAATATTATAAAAATTTCTCTAAATTTTATGAAAAATTTCAACTGTACCCAGAAATAGAGATGGTACAATGATCTCCCTTATACACATCACTGCACAGTCAACATATGAAAATTTTACAACAGCTTTATTTTTAAAATAATTATTTTAAGATCATTGATATGCAGTATGTTATCTAATTACTTCCCAGAAATGTACCAATTTTCACTTTTACCAGCACTTTGAAGCTATCATAAGAACTTTTGAAAATATTGCATATTTTCAATATCTGATCTTTGCTGGCAATTTTGGTTAGATATTTCAAACCTAAGTTGTCAGAATTTAGCCATACAGTATCCTAAAAATCCAGCCCATATCCTTTAAGGATTCATTTCATCTGCTGAGCAAGGTGGCTTACGACTAATACTCTGGGAGGCTGAGGCAGGAGAATCCCTTGAGCTCAGGAGTTTGAGACCAACCTGAGCAACAGTGAGATGGTTTCTACTGGAATTAAAAATTAGCTGGAGTCATAGCTACTTGGGAGGCTGAGGGAAGAGGCTTGCATGAGTCCAGGAGATTGAGGTTGCTGTGAGATAAGCTGATGCCATGGTACTCTAACCTGGACAACAGAGGGAGACTCTGTCTCAAAAAAAAAAAAAAAAGGAATTTCATCTCACAAGGCTATTTTTATAAAATATTTCATCTCACAGTTGTATTTTTATCTTTCAGGATTGTCTATCTTCACTTGTACAGAGAAGATCAGGCGTCAACTTACAATGCTTCAGCCTTTGGAGAATGGATATGGGCCACAGATTTCCTTGGTGAGAACATCTTCATTGTCCGCAGGCAACCAAAGCCCAATGTTGATTATCTAGCATCTTATTGGGACTTACTTACTATAAGCAATGATGATTGAGACCTGTTGGCAGTTGGTAGCCTCCTGCTATACGTTTCTGTATATCAGCCTTCCCAAGGTCTGTATCTTTGCTGAACAAATCAAAATTTATTTTTATTATTTTTTTTTTGAGAGAGAGCCTCAAGCTGTCACCCTGGGTAGAGTGCCATGGCATCACTGCTTACAGCAACCTCCAACTCCTGGGCTCAAGCGAGTCTCCTGCCTCCGCCTCCCAAGTAGCTGGGACCACAGGCACCCGCCACAATGCCTGGCTATTTTTTTTTTTTTTGGTTGCAGCCATTATTGTTGTTTGGTGGGTCCGGGCTGGATTCGAACCCGCCACCTTAGGTGTATGTGGCTGGTGCCTTAGCCGCTTGAGCCACAGGCGCTGAGCCACAAATCAAAATCTATAATACATACTTAAATACATTTCATCATATGCATTATTAAAATTAGCACGGTCTATTTAGAGAGAAAGTAAGCTATCTTGCTAGCTTACCATTTTGATTTGCAAATAGATGCTGGTAAGCAAAGACGCTGTATGGTATGCCATAGTGACATACATTATTATTATTGTATAAATAATGTAATGGCACTATGGTATACTGAAAAGATCACCAAAATGGGAGTAAAGAATCAATTCTACACTTTACCCTGCTCTTTCCAAATTTACTAAAGTCTTTTCTAGTTCTAAAATTCCAAAACTTAAAAACGTCTTGATATAATTCATTACTCACTATTAAAAGTACACTTTAAAAATATGATAGCTAGCACAGTAGTTGTTATTACATTGTCTGTATGGGTAAGGTAAGTCATACTGTGGTGTGCTGCTGATAAGTGTTTAATAATTAGCAGTCTGGAAAAAAAGCCTTAGTATGTATCTTTGGCCTAATTCCATAGCGTGAGTATATAGGTGATTTAAAGCTACTGACTTGAAGTCTCTGAAAGTGGAATTGGGAAAAGATAGGTACAATCATCTCACAAGGCAGTGAGAGCTGGCTGAGGCACAACACTGGCCTTACGCCTATTTATGTGGTATTCCAGCTAGAATATATTCAGCTCCAAGTGTAAGTGGCTTAAATAAGAAAGAAATTTTGTTTTCATGTAGTAAGAAATCTGGAGGATGTTGTTCAAAGGTTGTTTCAGCAAGTCCATCACCTCAGGGTATTAGGTAAATTTCTTTATAATTCTTGGGTCTACTATTGTTATAAAATGGTTACAGTAGTTCCAAGCTTTCTGTCCTTTTTGCGCAGTGTCCAAAGTAGAAAAGAAACCATATAGAGAAAATATACTTTTTCCTTACTTTTTACTCCCCCTTTTATCAAAGAGAAAAAAAATGTGCCCATAAATCTCAGCACACTTCTCCTTATGTTACATTAGCCAGAACTGAATCACGCATCCATCCTTAGACCTATCACCAGCAAAGAGAATCTGATTGGCCACAGTTGGCTCAGATCAATCATGATTCTAACCCTGGGACCTGGACACAAGGAAGAAAGAGGAAGTAGCATTGATGTAAGAAAATGACAATGTCTGTTACATGTAAAAAAGTTTCAAGCTGAAAAATGCTGATGCTTTCAACTCTCAACTCCAATTCAATTTGATAATTATTACATCTATTCAATGGGCAAGACGAAAGAATGTATCTGCCAGTCTTTTGTCGTGATCTCATACCTTAAGAGTGGCTTTACAAAGGAATTCCCAGCATAGCCATTAATACACTTAACTTTTTTTTTAACTTCTTTATGTTCCTAGGACAGTCATATTTTAAAATGTTGATCCATATAATAATTTTACTTAGTAATGCAAATCTTTTAAATCAAACTTTGTGACCATTTGGACACAGAAAGTTAATAGTCCTTAATGCATTAAAAAAGTCTGATCTAGTGTTTTAATCTAGGGCTTTTGGTGTCAGACATTACTATGTAATGTCCTTCATTTTACTGATTAGTGAAGGCTGCTTGGTTTGTGGATTAATTTATAACATATGTGCTCAAGTAATAAAATTTCATTTATTTAAAATGATTCTGTTGTTAATAAATAATATTTTATTTGATGCTTCATTGTATAACATTCAGAAAGTTTGGCTCGGTGCCTGTGGCTCAAGTGGCTAAGGCGCCAGCCACATACACTTAAGGTGGTGGGTTCAAATCCAGCCCAGGCCTGCCAAACAACAATGATGGCTGCAACCGAAAGATGGCCAGGCATTGTGGCAGGCACCTGTGGTCCCAGCTACTTGGGAGACGGAAGCAGGAGACTCGCTTGAGCCCAGGAGTTGGAGGTTGCTGTGAGCTGTAATGCCAGGGCACTCTACGCAGGGGGATAGCTTAAGGCTCCGTCTCAAAAAAAAAAAGAAAGTTTGCTACAGTGTACTCAAACCAAAAATGGGAAGAGAGTCTCATTTGGTATATTAAACAAGTTGCTGAATAAAATGAAGTTTTTTGCATAGAAAAGAACAGCTCATAAAGCCAGAAGAATCTCAAAGTTGGCATCCAGGACTACACAGCCTTAAAAAATACATAACCCCTACTCAGACTCTGCTTCCTTCTATTTTCCAAATGATCATTTATTTGTACTCCTGCAATTATTTATTTGCAAGTGCAAATGAATAAAACCCCAGAAAAATGCTGCTATATAGAAGAAAGACCTAATAAAAGCTAAATGTTACCTCTTTTGCTATTTGATCGTTGAAGCAGTATGGGGAAAAAGTACATAACTTAGTATTTATTTTTTATTTTGTAGCACCTAAGATTATACATAGTTATTACTAAATTAAGGAAATTATACTCCTGGAATAATTTAGGTTGTTCAGTACTCCAGCTGAGGTGGGACATGAGCCTATACAAAGCTAAATTAAAACAGGAGAATTCTCTGCTTATTGTGAATTATAGAGCCTATTTTTTATTCTGGCTATGGACTATGACTAGATTGTCTGATTTGAGATACATTACATACACACAAACCTTTAAAACTTTTATATTTTATGTGTTTAGTACTTTTCCATGTCCCCTATAATGCCTAACAATAAGTGTCAAGAATTCTATTTATTGTTGTTTCTCATTTTATTTTGAAAGTGTAACTTCTGTTATTCACTCTCTGACACACTGTATCTAAATCAAATTAGGAAATGAAATCAAATTGACATTTCATATAATTTAAGGAAAACATTGCTTGAATTATCTAGATTTAAATGCTTTTTTAATATTTCAAAGCAAAAAAAAAAAAGGAGAATAAAGAAAAACCAGCACAGAAAAAAATTGATTGATTTATCATGACTTAATTGTCCATAAGGATAGACTGCATGCAGGTCAAACGCAGTCCACAAACGTGTTTGGTTTATACAACATTAAAAGTTATGAAGTCACAAAAAAAAAAAAAAACAAATCCACATGTCCAGCTTCTCTTGAAAATAATGAAGAACGATCAAGATTTGGTCTGTGTTTTCACCTGGGCCTGACCCCCATCTCTATACCCCATTACAGACAAGGTCTCTGCTGCTTTCTACTCCTGCACAGTCCATCCTGCAATGGGCTCAGTAACCACTTTGCCATTTATGGCATCAAGCTAGCCTATAGTTGTACAGGTAGTTCAAATAAGGGCATGCTCATTGAAGAGGCAAGTGGAGACTATCTTCATCCCCTCCCCTTACCAGGCCTTGTACCTAAGGGGCTTTATTGCCCAGAGGGGATATCTTTTTCTAATTTACAAAGAAGACTAGCAACCCCTGTGGGATTCTGATCTAAGCCTGGAAAGTCCTAAGAGCAAGAATTTTGTCTTATCATTGTCATTTGACTTTGTAATCTTGGGGCTAAGCAGGTGTAGGATATATAATAGTATTCAACAAGTGTAAGGTAAATGAGTTAGCTTCAACCCTGTATCGATAATTATTTTCAAGGACTCTGAAAAGATTTAAGGTATATTTAGAGAAATACTGGCATCTTCATAGCCTATGGCATCTTAACCTCCTTTATGATAAATTCTGTTGACTAGGAAACCCTATTGACCAGTTGGATTATTTCATATTAAAAGATTCTACTTCCTTTTCCTATTTTCTATGTACTATAGATCCCTAAAGGAACTGCAGCCTGGGCATCCAATACCCATGCCTCCCACCCCACCTCTGTCTAGTCTGTCCCACACCCCTTTACCCAGAAATGCACCCAAAACATGATAGTAAATTCCATCAATCCATTCTCTACTTCCACAAGCAAAACAAATTTCTTTTACATATATATATATATATATATACACATACACACAAAATATATAAAGTAGAAAATGCTTTTGATTCCAATCTATTGTATCCATATACAGTATTTCCAAATATATACAGAGAGAATAATTTCCTCCCATTTATTTACTTATTTATATCTCTCTACAAGGATTAAGGTGGTTTATGAAAATTAGGAAAAAGTAAGAAAGAAAAGGATTTTAAAAATCAAGACCAAGAGAAATATTAATTAGATTAGAAAGTCAAATATCCAATCACAAATTTGTTTACGAGATCCCCTGAAAACCAGAAGAAAAGATCAAAACCAGTTCACTGATTTTTCCCTAAGGAAAAAAAAAATGCATGCCAGTATTTCCCTGAAGAAGCAACACTTTAGTATCTGAAAGAAATGTATGATGTGTGGACAGCAGTGGTGGCTAGGGAGAGCTGATCATGGAGTGATATCTTAGATAATTTTATTACAAATGCAGAAATGGCTTCATAAGACCTATTCAGGGCATCTCAAGACTTATTTGATGCCATTCAGGCATCTAATGGCTTCATAAGACTTATTCAAGGGAAAGGTGAATGCGTGACCCAAAACATGAGTCAGAAGAGGCAGTTCTACAGATCCCCCCCCGCCGACCCTGGCAAAAAAATAAGCAAGCAAGCAGCTTTCTGCTGATGCATTGTGAGGTGAGAAGAAAGCTTAAAGTATATTTCTCCATGGCAGCTCCACAGATCTCACATCAGAATCACGAGGAAGTGCTGATTCAAACCACACGTTCTCCAGGCCTGCAGAGCGAGAATCTCTGGGGGATGAGAGTCAAGATCTGCAGCTTTCACAAGTTCCTCAAGTGATTCTTAAACTCCATCAGAGAGAAAACGTCTGCCCCAGAGCAGTGGTCTTATGGCGTTGTGTGTTTTTTTTCTAATGTGTTCTAAAAGAATTTAGAAAAAGTAAATACTGTTTCACATGTGTTTAAGTTGACATGTTAAAAACTTTTATTCTAATTTCAAAGAGTTAAAAAATATATTATTTCTGATGTATTATAATATTGGCATTTTCAAATAAATCTTTTATATCACCTTAAAATGTATTCAATGAAGGTCACGTTCAGTGAAATCTAAACATGGGACAAACTCTTATTAAACAGTCAAAATTTTTGGTTTCTCCTTTTTCTTCTTGAACTCACGTTTCCACCACACTTTCCCACAAAATTTTATTCTTTTCAATGTATTTTATGCTTGAAAGTCTTTTTTTAAACACCCTATCATACTTCTCTGAAAAATAAGTATATCCATTGAAATTTTATTTTTTATTTTATGTGACCTTAAGATGTTAAGTGTTAATCTTTCTTTAGAATTGAGTTAGCATTATGATTATCATTCATACACAATTAACACAAACATATATGAGGGACTTCAAAAAGTTTGTGGAAAAGTGGAATTAAAAGATAAAAATTGAAAATACAAATTTTACCTTTTAGTATGAACTCCATCAAAGCGAAGACACTTTTGTAAGCAATGAAACCAACCATTTAGTACATCCCTGAAGAACTAAGGGTCCTGAATTTCATGTTAATGCAGTCTATATTTATATTATTAACTGAAGAAAAATGGGTACCTTTACAAATTTTTAAAGATTAGGAAACAAGGCTCGGTGCCTATGGCTCAAGTGGCTAAGGTGCCAGCCACATACACCTGAGCTGGAGGCTTTGAATCCAGCCTGGGCCCGCCAAACAACAATGATGGCTGCAACCAAAAAATAGCCAGGCGTTGTGGCGGGCGCCTGTAGTCCCAGCTACTTGGGAGGCGGGAGCGGGAGACTCGCTTGAGCCCAGGAGTTGGAGGTTGCTGTCAGCTGTGATGCCACGGCATTCTACCTAGGAGGACAGCTTGAGGCTCTGTCTCAAAAAAAAAAAAAAAAAGATTAGGAAACAAAAGAAACCAGAAGGAATAAGGGATGTAAAGTAGATGCCTAATGATTTCCATCAAAACTCTTGCAAAATTGCCCTTATTTGATTATAGGAATGAGTGGGAACCTTTGTTGTGGTGGAGGACTCTGATGAAGGTTTCCTGGCATTTTTCTGTTAAAACTTTAGCTAATTTTCTTCAAACACTCTTATAATAAGCAGATGTTATTGCTCTTTGGCCCTTCAGAAAGTCAAAGGCGAAAACCATTAAGCATCCAAAAACAAACAAACCAAAAACCTATTCCCATGACTGTACTCTTGATTGGTCCACTTTGGTGCTGATTGGACCACTTCCACCTCTTGGTAGCCATTGCTTCAATTGTGCTTTGTCTTCAGGATTGTTCTGGGAAAACCAGGTTTCATCTCTTGTTACCATACTTTAAAGAAATGCTTTAGGATCTTGATCTCACTTGTTTAAAATTTCCATTGAAAGCTTTGTGTATGTGTGTGTGTGTGTGTGTGTGTGTGTGTGTGTTTCTGGTTATTTGTTTTTTGTTTTTGAGAGAGAGAGTCTTGCTCTATTGCCTAGGGGAGAGTGCCATGGTATCAGCCTGGCTCACAGCAATCTCAAATTCCTGTGGGCTCAAGCAACAGCCTGTCTCAGCCTCCTGAGTAACTGGGACTACAGGCATGAAAGCTAAGAGCCACTGAAAGTTCTGCTCTTGTCTGCAGCTGATCTGGGTTTAAAGTTTTGGCACCCACTGAGTAGAAACATTGCTCAAAGTTTTCTGTCATATTTATATAAGCTGAGTCAGTTAAGTTGTCTATGGTGTTGGCTATTGTTTCTCCTATTAGTCATCAGTTCCCTTCAATTATGACACCAACAAGATCAATTTTTTTCCTTGAAAACTTACATTGATGGTTACCACTAAGGTTTCATCTTCAACATTATCTTGTCCTTTCTCAAAATGAATTATCCATTTGTAAACTGCTGATTTTTCTGGGACATTGTCCCTATAAACTTTTCATAAACATCAACAATTTCACCATTATTCTACCTAAGCTTCACCATTTGATATTCTTCCTTCAATTTTAGCAGAATTCATGTTGCTCTGATAGGGGTTATTTTAAAACTGATGTCTTATCCTTCTTACTGCCTCAAACTAGATCCTGTTTTGACATGTTATAACAAGTTAATAATATTTTGGTCCAAAATATTTTTAAATCCATGCACAGTTTTTTTTTATAATATGCATTTTCATGAGTTTTTTTTTTTTTCTGAAGTCCTCTTATATATTAGGTGAGGTCTGACAATTAAGTTAGTGAATTCATCCTAGAAAAAGTGCTACATACCTCATTGATGAATATCACTATGGTCACCTTTCAAGTACACCCCTAGCACTGATGCTAGGAATGAGGCCACCCTTCCAAGCAAATTTATAACTCTTTTTTTTGGAATGGCCATCAGATCTGTCATTGTCCTACCCTTGATGTCCTGAATGTCATCAAATTACATTCTTTATCCTTGGGTAAAGAAAAAAGTCACTGGGGACCAGATCAGGTAAATAGGGAAGAAGCTTCAGTACAGTTATTTGTTTACTGGCTAAAACTCCCTCACAAACAGTGCCGTGTGAACTAGTGGATTATTGTGACACAAGAGCCATGTTGACAAAAAGTTTAGGTTGTTTACATCTAACTTCTTCACATAGCCTTTTCATCTTCCAAATAGTAAACTTGGGTGACTATTTGCCCAGTTGATACAAGTTCATAATGTACTATCCCTCTTACATCAAAAAAGAAGGTTAGCAATTTAGTTTTGCCTCTTGATTTGGATTGATAACTTTTTAGCTGTGGAAAATCA
This sequence comes from Galagoides demidoff, assembly GCA_963574575.1. Lineage (NCBI taxonomy): Eukaryota > Metazoa > Chordata > Mammalia > Primates > Galagidae > Galagoides > Galagoides demidoff. The sequence goes on along the minus strand of CAUYQV010069010.1, from coordinate 1,847 downwards.
GATGACTCCCATTGTGCACTTTGATGTTTTATTTCAAGGTAGTATTGGTGCACCTGTATTTTATCACCCTTGATAACATGACCCAAAACATTGTCTTGCCTCTCCAGGTCTCAGCAAACTTTGAGTCTCCTTTGCTTTTGTTCATTGGTGAGCTCCTTCAGGACCATTTTTACACATAATCTTTCTCATGCCAAGATTTTTAGTTAAGATTTTTCTGTTTCCCTATAAATGTTTACTTGGTATGCTATTCTTATAGTCAGCTAGTGATTTTGATGCACAATTTGACAAATTTTTGCAATATTTTCATCAGTTCTGCTTGTTACTGGCTGCCCTGACCTCTCTTCATCAGTGACACTTTCTCTCCTCTCAGAAAAATGTTTAATCCATCTGTACACACTGTTTTCTTCATGGCATTATCCCCACATTTTTAACTAACATGTCCTTGATTTCACTTCCACTCTTGACAAGTTTAGCAAGAAATTTAACATCTATTTGTTGCTCTATTTCAAGCTCTAGCATTCTCACAATGACACACAAAAACATGCAACAGCAGAAATGAACACCACTCTGCAAAACACTGAGTGACATGAACACAGCTGTGAGACACTGATATACCAAGGTTATAAAACCTCACTGAATTGTTTGTATAGTGCTGCCAACATAAGCATGTGGTGGAAAGTTTATGAACTTATTTGTCAGACCTCATATATATTTCATGAATAACATTTAAGTATAACAAATTTTTTGGAAATTCTTCTTTTAATTTGATGGAGTTGAGCTATTTTTTCCCTTAGTTCATATATTCATACTTATTGCTAGAATAAGACAGGCTTCATCAAAATTTTTGTTATTTTTTTGCTTTACCTATTTACACAAATGAGAGAAAACTTACTTACACAAATTAATAGATGGGAATGGAGGATTTTTTCTTTTTGCAATGTCACTCAAATCTTGATACTCCTTCTGATTATAAGCCGAAAATCATGTTGTAATTTATCATCAAAATTTAATTTTATTAACTTTAAGCTGATGATTTGATTAGGTATTTCTTCAATTTTGTTAACAGCAAGGAATTGGAAATCATCTGACCTAAAAAAGAATTTTTAGAATCCAGTTATTAACAGCCATTTACTCTCTTTAATCTCTATACTAACATTTTGAGTTGTGGTTAGTGTAAGGCCCTAGAAGCAGGGGTGTCCAACCTTTTACTTTTCTGCCACACATTAGAAGAGAAAGAGTTGTCTTGGGTCAGACAGAATACACAAACACTAACAAAGCTGCTGAGCAAAGGAAAAGGTCCCTGCATACTTACTGCAATACTGAATGCCACAGATAAGCAAAGCAGTCCTTAAATAATCTATAACCTAGAGGCTGCAAGCTGTACACCCCTGCAGCCTGGAGGTTTTTACACAACCCCAAAGCAAGTTGCAAAAGAGTCCAGATGGTTGAAAGATAGTCCATTCTTTTAACAAGTGGGTGAAGAGTGATTGGGAAAGGGGAGGTGGGAAAAGAGGCCAAGAGGATTTCTCTGCCAGATCCATTTTTGTAAAGAGTACTTGTGGAAATAGAGGATCTTAATAAGAAAAGATTGTCTAAAAACTATCTCTGCCTCCACATTTTTTTTTTTTTTGAGACGGAGCCTCAAGCTATCCCCCTGGGTAGAGTGCCACGGCATCATAGCTCATAGCAACCTCTAACTCCTGGGCTCAAGCGAGTCTCCTGCCTCCGCCTCCCAAGTAGCTGGGACCACAGGCGCCCGCCACAACACCTGGCCATTTTTTGGTTGCAGCCATCATTGTTGTTTGGTGGGCCTGGGCTGGGGATTCGAACCCGCCACCTTAGGTGTA
>CAUYQV010069008.1:0-20299 GCA_963574575.1 Galagoides demidoff | reverse complement strand
GGAGGCAGGAGACTCGCTTGAGCCCAGGAGTTGGAGGTTGCTATGAGCTGTGATGCCATGGCACTCTACCCAGGGGGATAGCTTGAGGCTCCGTCTCAAAAAATAAATAAATAAATAAATAAATAAATAAATAAATAACATTTTTGTTTAACAATTGCACTCAAGCTGAGAGTAAAATCAGAGATTTAATACCATTCACAATGGATACAAAGAAAATAAAATACTTAAGAAATACTTAATCAAGGAAGGGAAAGGTCTTTTTAAGGACAACTACAAAATATTGAAGACCATTTGGTTTTCTTTGCTGATTTGTTTGACTTCTTCATAGATTTTAGATATATGGTCTAGGAATATTTTTCCATTCTGTATGTTGGTTATTTACTCTGTCCCTTATTTCCTTTACTGTGCAGAAAATTTTAGTTGAATTAAGTCCTATTTTGTTGTTGTTGTTGCTGCTACATTTATCTTTGAGGTCTTTGTCAGAAATTCTTACCTTTTTCTAGAAGAGGATTTGTACCTTTTTTTGTATAATTTTATGGTTTCAGGTCTTACACATAGGTGTTTGATACACCTTGAGTTAATTTTTATGCATTATGAGAGATGAGTACCTTGTTTTATTCTTCTACATGTGGCTATCCAATTTTCCCCAAGCATTTATTAAATAGGGCATTTTTGCCCAGTGTATGTTTTTCTCTGCTTTGCCAAAAATCAGTTGGTCATTAGATATGTGGTTTTGTCCCTGGGTTTTCTATTCAGCTCTATATTGGTCTATAACTCTACCTTTCTGCTTACACCATGCTGTTTTAGCTACTCTACCCTTCTGGTAAAATTTGAAGTCAGGTAGTATGATGCCTCTGAATTTGTTCTTTTTGTTTAAGATTGCTTTATTTATTCATGCTCCTTTTCTTTTCCACATAAATTTGGGATTCTTTTTTCTAGATCTGTGAAAAATCTATAGTATGTTCATAAGAAAAATTTGAAAATAGGCATGCAATATACACTTAATAAAAGTGCAAGCGAGTGAGAAAAAAAAAGAAAGAAGTATATGAGCAAAAATCCAACCTGGGATAGACTTTCAGAGAAAATAGTCTAATTCTATTTTTACTTATAAGAGGCACGTAAAGGAGAATACCATGCTTAAGTATCTTGAATTAACAAACTAAACACAGGGTAAGAGTAAGGACAGAGATTTCTAAAAGTGTGTTTTTTCCTCCACAAATAAGACTGTGTTCTTCCCTGATGTAACATTGAAAGCAATATCAACCTGCAACAGCCTGGTGTTTTTTATCTCATGATTATTGTTCGAGTTCTCAAGAGTTCTGGTCTTAGAAGTCATATACATTGTTTGAATACAAAGAATAGTTTAGTAGAAAATTACAGCATAAATTCCTCACTTTAATATTCACATATAAATTTTCAACTGTATTTACTTAGGATGAAGGCAAAAGGAAAGGAAAGTCACTTTCATATTATGCATCGCTCTGAAGACTTCCCACTGAAATTACTTTTTGTTGTAAACATGTGCATTGGCTTAGCCAATGCTTCTAGATCAAAATTTAGTCTAACTCCAAGAGGACAGGAGAAAAATGCATTAATTTTAAATGGACACTTTCATTTTTCACCTCATTTTCTGTACTCGGCACAAATAAAGTTTTACTGTTAGTGTGAAAAGTAGTCAAATATGTTCTTGCAAAGTGCAGTATAATTTCATGAATTTTAAATTGAGGTATAGCTTTCAAGAGGATGTCTCTCCCGATTTAGGAAAATAGACACCTGAATTATAAAGTACTATTAGAATCAAGGTATTGATTGTAAAAAAAAAAAAAAAAAAAAAAAAAAACTACCCCTCAGGATCTTCATCATTAGATTTGTTCAGAAAGCAAGGAAAAAATATAATTATATAACTGTTTATTTGTTTCCTAGTGAAATTGGGTTCTACTTAAATAACCAAGATTGCACATTCAATTTAAAATGAACACTAGCTCTTTTTACTTCAACCAGGTTGAAAGCATTCAGAAATTTGAAATAATCTGAAAGCAGGAATATGTCATTCATTGTATTTAAATATTATCTCTAATTGTACCTCAAATTATAAACAGGAATTAAATTGTACTTTAGGAATCTTTCTATTATCAATGTTGTGGTTGCTACTGTTGCTTTTGGTTCCTAAACATACTATAAACAAAAACAAATATTATGTATAAGGAGTTTGTTGATGAAGATCTTTATACAGAAATAATGTTGCTATGATCTCAAGTACCTTGTTCTATATTCTGAAGTCTCTAGGGAAGCTGAGCACATTTTGGGAACTTAGAGCACTGATTATGGCTGTTATCAAGGGAGAATATATCTGCAAAACATGTTTGGGCCGTGCCTGTGGCTCAAAGGAATAGAGCACCAACCCCATATGCTGGAGGTGGTGGGTTCAAACCCAGCCCCTGGCCAAAAAAAAAAAAAAACCAAAAACACATTGTTGTTTTATTACATATAAACGATAAAATATTTTATATGTAGACTTCATTTGTATTTATATTTGCTTGGTAATATTGATGTGATTGTATACATAACATGTGGATTATTACTCTCACTTTTCAGTTCACTAAACTTCAAGCTTCATAATTTATCACATGTCATAAAGCCAAAAAATGTGAGTATGTAACTTTGAACTTGAACTGTTCTCTGTTGTCTTGTGGACCATTTCCTTCCTTTTTTAACAAAATAGGTTATACATAAACTGATCCCTTAAACTGAAACCACATGTTATCAATTTCTATAGTCCATAATTAGCTAGATGTTTTAAAAAGAGTTGGGTCACTTGCTCCTCTTTTTCACTAATTTGTTACAAAAGGAACTCTGATAATTTACAAATTTCTATACAGTACTTCCACTAATTTATTTTTCTTCAAAGACTTTTGAATGTCTAAATCTTTGAAATTATACCTGTATTAAGAATTTGGTTGGTAGCTCACTGAAATCTACTAAAACAGATTTATTAATTAGAAGGAATATTATTATTAAGCTAAAATAAACATAATTTTCTTTATCAGATTAACTCTATATAGCACAGGGCTTCTATGAGATATATTATTTAACAGAATTTTCAAAATTTAAACCAACAAAACAGTAATACTATGAATAGTGAAATGGAACACAACAATGGCTACCTAGGAAAATACATTCAAATTAATTTTCTTAAACATACAATGTTTTTGATGTATTTAATTTAACCTGTTCTCAGTATAAAAAACAAAACCCTATAAAATGCATACTCAGAAAATGAATGTAACATACTAGAAAATAATGACAATAGTTAAAGATGTTAGTTGAAACATGAAAAATTAAAATAGTCAAGATTGAAGAACATAGAGTAAGATGCAATAAAATAAAATAATCATTGAGTATACTTTCTCCAATTTTTATTATAAAAATTTTCAATCACAAAATGAGTTTCAAATAATTTCATAGGAAATAGCCACCAATGTACTATTTATTAAAACATAATTATTGCTAACCAAACATCTCCTCCACAAGTAAAATTTTAACAGGAAGAAATATTATTTCATGAATAAAAATTAAAAGTCAGTCTTTAGGAACTTCATTATTCACTTATCTATTTTTTAATCTGCTGATAAAGATGCTTAGCTTCCACCTTGTTTAAATTCAGTGAGTTATAAGGAGTAAGTCCTTTGCAGGAACTCTGGATGCTATGACTATGACAGTGTTATAAACATGGAACATGAGAATGCTAAACCAAGACCTTGTCTTCTATCCAGCCCCATATGTAATTCCTCCAGGTACAAATGATCATTATGCACATCACTATGTGAACTGCTGCTTGAAATTTTGCAAGGCCTATACTATTTGGAAAGAAAGCCTGATGCTATTGTGTATCTTTCTGAGTAGATTAATGTCTGCTGCCATTTGTGCTCTACAGGAATCTTGTGAATCTGAACATTTGATCATAAAAAGACACCCTGGTATGTGCTTTAAGTAAAAATGATTCAGAACTTAGGGTTTTTGACACCTCCATAATAACTGCAGCTACTTAATAAAGAATAATGTGTGGTGAAGATTAAATTGGCATATAAATAACATTTTTGGAAGCAAAGTAAATAGAATAGACGTTCATTGTTTCATATACTCAATATACCTACATTATCTACTAGAAAAAAGCACAATTTTCAGACATGTGAGTCAGATGGGAGCTTCCATAACTCTTATGACTCCTGCCTTCTTAACCATAGGAATAAGTTTGGGATAGTCTCCTGACATGAATTGGACAGTTTGATTGAGATAAAATGTGTAGTCAACTTGAGTTTGGCCAACAAGACTCTTCAGTAAACATTATGATTATACTTTATCTAACTTTTTTTCCCTAATGTCAGTAGAGAGATAACCAGGCAGCTGCTAAAAGCCATGAGAAAAAAGCCTATCTAAGAGAATAAATCAATTTCTAAAGAGAAAAAAGGAAAAGTGGGGGAAAACTTGCATTGTAGCATGTAATTTCTTTCTTTCAATATTATCTGAAGCTCAGTTCCAAAGCTATCCTTGGCAGAGGAACTTCCTGAAATCTCCTTTTAACTGCAGGAAGGGTTTTCAAAGATTTAAATTTAATGTCTGAATATAGAGGCAACTTTGTGTATCACAGAACGAGATCATATGGGGGTGGCCCGAGATAATTGGGTGAGTACCAGCTATGAATTCAGACCGGTCTGTTTTTACATGACTGGTTTATTTGTAAGCTATGTGAATTTACTGAGGCTTAAGTTGTGTTAGCCTGTCTCCAAATGGTGTCTCCTCCTCTTCCCAATGATAATTTCTTCCTAGTACTCACATACTTATGTGGATATACTAACTTGCATCATCATAAGATATTGCAAAATGATGATGTATGAATTCTCCGACTCATAAAATATATGTACACTCTGCTTTAATCTCTCTGACAATACTGGCTCTGAGGAACAACATTAGCTGTTATGAGGAAATTGAACATCCCCATCAAGAAGGGACTCACATGGTGAGGAAATGAGAACATCTATAGCCAGTGAAGATATGAAGCTTATTCCAAAGTCGTATGAGTGGATCCTTTAGATTGAGTGGAGCTTTTAGATAACCACAGCTGTGGTTGACAACTTAATGTCAAACTCCTCATAGACCCTGTAGAACTAAGCCACTTTTATACTTTTGACATAAGAAGGAAACTTTGATATAACAAATGCTTATTGTTCTAAGACACTGTGTTAGGGAAAATTTATATGTAACAGTAGATAACTGATACACATATTTACTAATATAGTAATGAAAATTTATTATGTGAGGATATTGCAAAGCATAGGAGTGATGATTTTAAAGCAACTAATAGAGTAATTAGCACAGAATACATATTTCATAAAGAGTTGTTCTATTTCTACTACTATTGCTATTATAATTATGGAATGCATTATTTAATATTATGATATTAAATTTCAGACCATTCTTAAAAATCCAACTTAAGATATAGTAGAATAAAAATGTAATAATTTATTTCATTTTGAAAAAATTCATTATTTTCCATAAATCTTGATTTGACTGCAGAGTGTGTTACAGTCTGTTGATCCAATTAGAATTTTACTTGACAAAAAGTATATATTTTGAGAATACATTCATACTTTCTTTATTTGCTTTTATAATTTTAAAAGACTTAAACTTTTTTATTTTTTGTAGAGACAGAGTCTCACTTTATCACCCCTGGTAGAGTGCTGTGGTGTCACAGCTCACAGCAATCTCCAACTCCTGGGCTTAGGTGATTCTTTTGCCTCAGCCTCCCAAGTAGCTGGGACCACACACGCCCACCACAACACCTGGCTATTTTTTGTTGCAGTTTGGCCAGGGCCAGGTTTGAACCCTCGGTATATGGGGCTGGAGCCCTATCCACTGAGCCACAGGTGCCACCCAGATTTAAACATATTTTATGTCATGTAATAAAATAATTCATAAAGCAATACATGTGCATTACTTTAAAACATACAGTATACATTTCACTTAGGATATAGAACACTGGAAAGAATATCATTCCCACTTACATTCAGAAAAACTATAAAATCATGACTTCTTGAGCTCGTCCAAGAGCTCATGCAACAAGGTAAAGTTTGAATTTGGATTCAAATAAGGAGGATCCACTTGAAGGAGAAACACGTTACATGAATTATCTCATGGCAGTCTAGAGGAGTATGTAAGCATGCTAAAGAACAGTAGCTAAAATTGTAACAAACTACCAAACAGTAGGCAAGTGTGCAGTAGCTGGAGACCCAGATGCAACAGATGTTGATCTTTATTCAAAGTGTTTATCATAGGCCTATGAAAAAGACTGGAAGCAAAATAAGAGAGCAGGAGACCCACCATAGTGAGTGCAGGCGGTATCAATAAAAGGGAATAAACTACTGATATGTGCAACATGATGTATCTCAAACACATTCAGCATAGTGCAACTCAAAGGATACATACTGTATGTTTTTATTCATATGGCATTCTGGAAATGGCAAAATTATGGGGATAGTAAATAAGTTTATAACTGCAAAGAAGATGAGACTGGGGCTACTGGGATTACATGGAATGGGGCATGAGTGGAATTTCTTGGGTGAAGAAATATTCTACAACTTGATTATAATGATGGATATACAACTATATACTTCACAAAATTCATAGAACTATAAAACTAAGGTTGGGTTTTAATGTATGAGAATTGTACTCAATAGATTTGATGATCTATTTGTATATATAATAGAAAATATAAAAATATAACATATATAAATAAATATATGATATAAAATATAAAAATGGAAAAAGGTACCACTATTAATCACCCTTAATTGTTAACATATATTGATTCATTTAATATATTGACTCATTTAATTCTTAAATACATTTCAAAGGTAACTTTGAAGGGGATATCTGACTATTTTCTAACATACTTTTAAAAACAATTCTATTTCTTAAGGGTTTAAAGGTAAATATCATATAATCTATCATAGTATATTTATTTGCAGTTCTACTTATATGTTTATTACCTGATGACTATAATTTAGAATCAAATAAAGCTCTATCTTAAATGGGTATGAGTTAATAAGGTATTTTATCTGAGCATCAAACCCACACTTGTATCCTCTGTTGGGTGATGCTGGTACTATCTGTCTTCATGGCATATTTCCCCTGCATACCAGTTGACTACTTAGTCAAGGTGGGGAGAGAGAAAAATTTGCATAGAATTGAGATTTTGCCTTCTACTTTGTCATCATCTCTGTAGCCATAGCAATTTACCCCAGCAGGGATCATTGATTTTACTATCAGCTGCTGATATCAATTTGGAATTCTGTCACTCCTGTAACAATCGTTATGACAAATGCATCAGTTTTTTTTTTAAAGTTATCCCCGATTTTCTCAATTTGAACAGAGAGTAAGGTAACTTATTTAAACAAAAAATATTTTCAAGTACTGCAAATTTTGATGTTAAAATAATACCTTTTGTTTATTACTTGGGTGGTCTCCATATGATAACATGCCCTTTTAACTTTTATCAAAATCCATTTAAGAATACTGTACATGTCCTTTAATGTTTGTACAATCTCATTTTAGGATGATCTGATTTAGTGAGAAAATAAAGGAAAAGAAAAGGTTATTCTATAACTGTAACATCTTGAATTGGTGAGTAACCTCATATTTTCAATGTCTTCTTGAGTGACAGTGTTTTGATGATACAACAGGCATCACATTATTTACCAAAAGTCAAGACTTGGGAGGTAAATATGTTGAATGCTGGTCTTCTGTGGGATGGTGATCTTTCTTTAATGTTTCAGTGATGACAGGGAATGGAGAAATAGGCATGACTCACCAACTCTACTGGATATATTTCAGAAGTCAGAAATGAGGATTTGGTCACAAAGAAGCAGTTATATTATGTAGCAATTTCTAGCAGAAATAAATTATAAGAAATTTATAAACTGAAATTTAGTTTATACTGATAGAATATAAAATATTTATAGAAAATAGGAACATAATATTTTATGGTCATTCCCTCAAAATATGCAAAGGTATAATAGAAATTTGATGTTAAATAGTAATATACATGATAGCCAGTACCTACATTTATTTTTATTCTCTTAATGCCCAGGAGTATATTATACAATTTAAAAAGCATGTGGACATCTTTTAGAATATCTTTTTACTTCAGCATAAAGGTTATAAATATACATCCAATCACATTTGAGCTGTCTGTTCCCTGTTTGGTACTTCAAACAAGTTCAAAGAAAGTATAAATTAACTAAAATCTTTCCATAACAATACTTTGAGTCATAACTTTGACTCAGTTTACACAAATATATGAAAAGTTGTCTTACCACATACATATTTTGCTTTCTAATTTTTAACTTTTCTAAAAAAGAACTGTGTGAGATGTATCAGTATAGGTTTCTATTGCCTATATTTTGTCATCTTTGCTAAGTAAGATATTTATTTTCCCTATATATTAACAAAACATAATTGTGTGTTTGTGTGAGTCTCAGTCTCATCTGCCAGATGGGTTTGCCATTCTTAGCATTGTATTTTTTTTTTCTCTTTCTATTTTGCTTCTACAGTAAATGTTCACCTGAGCTGCAAGGGAATGAATGAAAATACATTATTATTAATCTTTAATTACTATTTGGAAAATGATGCTATTGATAGCTGTTCCTGGGGAACCCTGATGCAGGCTAGGGGCTGACAAGGTAGACGACACAGAAGGAAGAGGAGACTTCACACCAACTAAATGCCTAAAGTCTGAGAAGCCTGGAGCGGTATACATTGTCTCATGCACCTAATGGCACACTGAGACAATTTGTAGCCCTGATTAATCTCTCAGGGTTCTTTAATTGTGCTCAAAAAATAGGATTATAGGGAAAACACAGCTCCAAGGAAAGTAGGATAATCTGAAATATCTGGAATGGTCTGGTAATGTATGTTTAATGTATAATCTGAAATATCTGGAATGGTCTGATACTGTATATTTAATGTATATTTTAGAAAAGGGGAGGGAGAAAGCAGGTTTGTGCCTACAGGGCAGATATCATAACTTCTCTAATCTAAACTTCTTCTGATCAAGAGTCCAAAGATCTTAACCCACCTGTTCTGCTGATCCTCCAGGTAGGGATGGTCATGTTGATATTCCCCTGACTGGGCAGCCTCTAGGCTCTTCTCTTCTTAGGGGGTCTGGTGAGATTCTTCAGTGATCTGGGAGGAGACGCAGGGATGGCCTGCCTGCATGTTTTACTCTGCACTGGGGGTGGGTGGCTATGGAGAGATTAGCCTATCTACCTCCCACAGATAGCATCTTCTTTTAAAAAGTAGATAGCATTAAAATATATACATGCATGCTCACAGGTACATATACTTGTGCAATATCTATAGCCCCAAAGGGACTTGTATTAATATTACTTCCAAAGAACTATTCTCAGAATATCTATAAAACCCTGTATACACATATTAATATGTGGACGCATGCCACTTTCACTTGAACACCTTAGAATTTATCTGGTGCACTACATAGAGGCTAGTGAGTCGAGGAATCATACTTTTGCATAGTTGATGGCTTAGTTTCCACTGACTTTAAAACATCATTCATAGGTATTAAATTCTACAAAACAATTTTATGAAGCATTGATATAAACAAGTATAGCTACTAACACTTGATCTTATTACTCTTTTTGCCCATCCCTTCACTATGGAAACTTTAATGTCATATATTTAAATGAGGTGTCTTGTAAGCAGTGTATGTGTGCATTTATGTACCGATCTATTTTTTTTTTTTACTTTAACTCTTTAGTTTATTTTGGCAATAATGTTGTTGATACGGTTTAGCTTTCCATTTGAATCACATGTGTTGCTATCCAGTAGAGCAAGGAAAGATTATTTCTCCCTCTACAATAGACAACTAATAATTGGCAGTTAATAATACAATCCAGAAGATCCCACCTTCTCATCCATAAGCAATCACTTTGTTTCATTTTGGAACTGAATTTCACTCCTTCCCTCCCCAAGAGGATGTACCAAATATGCCATAAAACCTTAGTATCAGCCTTCATGTTCAGCATTTACAGTTGTACATAGCCAATGTATTGTGGTGGAACCAAGATAGGGTAAATGGAATCAACACTTTCATTTGAAAAAAGGAGAAATAAAAAAAAGAAAAAGAAAAAAGGAGAAATAGGACACATCTCTAACAATACTTAACAAATTGGGCAAATTGTTAAGTTGTGGAGGATACTCCTAACCTTAAAGTTAGAATGTTCCTTGATTAAGCTTTGGCTCTGCTCCCTTGCAGTGGTTACAAATTTTATTCTAAATATCTGCTCACTCCTTCTATAAGCTGTTTTTTTTTTCTATTTTCTTATGTGGCCATATCTGAATAAGGCATTGTATTTTCCATCCTCTTTAATGTATGAGGAATTTTCTCATTCTTCTTATAATTTCTAGAAAAATCAAAACCCCAAGTAATTTTAAGGTTCAAAGAATAACTGTCTGTTTGGATGCAGGCGTGGTTATCTTTTAAGAATAAGTACTTTCAAAAACTGAGTTGTCTTTTCACCTTATTCCTCTAAGCCTCATGTGACAATAGCTATATTCACAATTCTTTTTGAGATACACCTGTCCTTCTTGACTTAGTTATGGATATAATGAGCTTACCAGATGTCTAAAAGAGAACCATGGACTTAATCTTTTTACCCAGATATATAGTATCTAAATAAAATATTTAATGGACATCTTAATTGATTGAGAGGTTACAATAAGGTTTTTATTTTAGCTACATTGATGATTGTGTTATAATCATAAGAACACATTTAATTAACATTTCTCACAAAAAACTTAATAGATAGGAGCTGAGAAATGCATCTTTACCAGTGCTCACATGACATTCTTTTTTCTGAGCTTGCTCTTTCTTGTAGAAGTCAAGGAATCTGTTAGAAATATCAGTAGCAATCAGATTTCCCAGTAACTTTTAAATAAAAAAAAAACTATAGTTTCATTTATAAGGCAAATTTATTCTATCCCCAGCCATTTCGTATTAAATAATGTTACAAAGTGTGCTATAATAGTGTAACATAAGCCATCCATTTTCAGACTAAAATATCACTTTTATTAAACTTGCAACCTGGATACAAACCTACCTAGTTCAGTTTTCACAGGACTAAAGCACTCCACGACTGCATACTACTTTCTGTGTTAGTTTTTGGTGGGTTATGCTGTAGTAGCAAAAACTTTCTCAGTGATTACAGGAACCTATGTCACTCTCTCACTTATATGTGCTTGTTATTTTTGAGCCATTTGTGCTTCTGCTCCACTCATAGAGGTACGATGAATGGGGCAGTCCTCTTTGGGACATGTTGCTCTTTCACAGAGAGAAAAGAGAGATGGTGGAATCATGTGATGCTCTTGAAGATGTGCTCACAGAATACACAAGGTTACTTTTACTCTATTGGCCAAAACAAATAGTATGACTAGTTTGAAAGGAAGAAATATGACACTATTAGGGAAAAAGCAAAAAATAATTTAAAAAAAACTACCAAAATTGTGAATACAGAGTTTTGCAATACATTTTTGACTAAGATCAAAATAATCAGTGAGAAGGGACACTAAGAAAGGTCTTGGGGGCAGCAGGCCTGCCGCACCAGGAAGTCTGGAGGGGCCATAAGAATGTGGGTATATGGATCAGCACGCATAGCTCAGTGTTTAGGGCTCCAGCCACATGCACCAGGGCTGGTGGGTTCAAACCCAGCCTGGGCCTGCTAAACAACAATTACAACTACAACAAAAATATAGCTGTGCGGTGTGATGGGTGCCTATAGTCCTAGCTACTTGGGAGGCTAAGGCAAGAGACTTGCTTAAGCCCCAAAGTTTGAGGTTACTGGGAGCTATGACACCACAGCACTCTACCAAGAGTGACATAGTGAGACTCTGTCTCAACAACAACAACAACAAAAAGTGGGTATGAAGTAACCTAGGTAACCAATAACTATTAGAAAGGGACAAGCAATGAGGAATAGAAAAGGGCAGTACAGCCTGGAGGCACAGAGAGATCAAAGACAGACTTGAGCCAATTTCAAGTGAAGAGAGTCTGCAATATCCCTGCAGGTATTTGCATCTCCTTTCTTGCCTTTTCTCCTTCAGGAGAGGGACCCACTTTCAACTCTTTGGAAGTGCTATAAATTTTCTCTTTGTTCTTCCTAAACAAAATCTCTGCTACCCTGAAACTTGTGTAGGTGATTTTTGTTTTCTATCCACATTTCCTGTGCAGCTCCCAGTTTTATTTTCAATGTCCTCTGGGTTGAACTGTCTAGCTCAGTCAAGTAATCAAACCAGGTGAACTCGGTTTGGAGACCCAGGACTCCATCCCTCCAAATCAGCAAGATACACTTGGATTTTAGAGTAATTCTTGCTTGGATATAACAGACTAGATTATATCTATGTCTTTATCTAATCTGGTACTTCTATATTAATTCATTCAGAAAATGCATCTTGCATTTCTTATATTTGTTTGTCAAAATTATTCATATCCTGCTTAAGAGTAATTCAAAAGTAAAACATGTTGACATTATCCCTCACTTAAAAGTCCAGCATTTTTTTCTATTGCAGCTGTAACAAACTACCATAAATTTAGTAATTTATACAACTGAAATTTATTATCCTACACTTGTGGAGATCAGAAGTCTGACACCAACTTCACCAAGCAAGCAAACTATTAGCTGGGCTCTGTCACTTTCTGGAAGCTGAAGGGGAGTCCATGATTCCTTATACATTCTGGTGGCTTGTAGCCATTTCCCTGTTGGCTGGGACTTGAGGACCATTCCGAGTTTCAAGACCCACGCACATTCCTTGACTTCTGGCTTCTTTCCTCTGTCTTAAAAAAAAAAATTAAAAAATTAAAAAAACACAAGCTTGAAGAAAAAGATAAAACATATATATCATGAATTGAGCACCCACTTTATGTATGCCAAAAAACTATACCCAACATTTCATATTAATTATTTTATCTGTGTTGGTCTAATTCAATGTGACACATATTTTAAAAAAATTACAGATGAAAACCATAAACTCATCATGTATACATGATGTGATCTAAGACATTCAGCTTCTAAACAAATCCAATCAGACCAATCTCATTAAAGTCTGTGCTCTTTCTGTTTTATTATATGGTTTCCATTGTCTCTAGAGAATTTCTGTGGTTACTGAAATATTTCTGTATGTGAAATAAAGCCATAATATGTGTTTGTCCTTGAGAATGGTCAATTGCTGATCTAAACAATTATTTTAGCTGTGGATGTTTGTTACAATAGGCAGAAGGACAGTTACATACTCAATCTATCATCAACACCATTCTCTCTCAAATACTGTTTTTGAAGTACTTTTAGAGTAAGAAAATCATCCTACTGAAATATCTTACAAAGGGGTCATTGCAGACCTCCAGTGTCCCAATGTAGATGTTACATGGGTGTTTATTAGAGATATTGCAGCAGAGAGATAGAGAACGTGGTCACCTACAAAATTCTCATTCCTGTATAGTTCAGATAGGCATAGATTATCTGTATCCATGTTCTGGGTTCCCATAGGTAGGGGCCTGCCTGAGTGGCATGTTTGACTTGAGACTTAAAGCGACCCAGAGAACAAACTCTGCCCTGACACGGATATGTAAAATTTTGCATAAGAGGGAGATAAGCAACACCAAGTTTCCATAAACATAAGAAATTTGTCAAGGGCCTCCAGTACCAGGAAGTAAATAGAGAGTGTGCATATTGAGAGCCAAGTTTTACATATGGAGGAAGCTGGGAACAGCTTTGCAAGTCAGGAATGCTGACATCAATCTAATGCTTCGCTGTCTCTCAGCAGACTGGTTTAACCCAGCTCATTAGGTTTCTGCTAAGCTATTACAGAAAAGAAAATGATCCTCCCAGGCCATCCAGATTTATATCTCTTCAAAAAGCATAATTTATCATGAACATACATATTTATAATTTGTGTACATATAATTCAAATATGCTTATTTGAATTAATGACTGATAATACAAAGTAGTTCTTAATTATCTAAATTGTCTCTCCTTTTTACATTATAATAATATTCAGTAAGCATTAAATTAGAATGAGAATACCAGATGGAAAAGAATTGAACAAGAAATGCGAAGGGATTTGTGTGTGTATATGTGCATGTATGTTGGTATTTTAGACTTACAACATGTTTGCACACTGAAAGGCTGCCAGATCCCTTAAATGTGGCACATCAGGAAGCAATCCAGATTTAGTTTCTTTTTATTTTCTGCAGTCTTTTTTCTTCTTTTCAAACTTATATCTCTTGACTTAACACTTACAACTTTGAATTTGCATTTTGCTCTTTCATAATCATTGTTATCACCACTATTTATTAATTTACATATGTAAAGATATCTTCTGCATAATGTCCCAGGTAATAGACTTTTAAATTTTAATTACCCTTACCCAAATTGATCTATAAATTTGATAAAATCCTAGTCAAAATGTAAGTGGGTATTTTGTGAGCACTGTCAAAATTTTAAAATTCATATGAAAACAAAATGGTCCAAGAAAATGACAAGCAATCTAGCAAAAAGAAAATAAATACAGGAATTTAGCTTACCATGCATCAATATTTATCACAAAGTTACCCTAATTAAGATGTGATCTTTTTTAGTGATGAACCAAATAGGCCAAATGAGAAAAATGGGAAATTCACTTCATTTTATGGCAAATATAAATGACCCTGTGATGTCAGTAGTTCCATTTCTTTTCTAAATGGAAAGCAGAAATCTTGACCTCTACTTTATCCTATTCACCACATCCCAGGTGAACAGTACTTTTAAATGAAAAAACAATCAATATCAAGTTTCTAAAAAAATGTTAAGAGGCCACAATCAAGCCCTTAATTTTCACATTAAAACATTTTCTTTTGCAAATGAAACACAGTGTTAAGTGTAAAAGAAAAACGACAAATTAGGCTCCCTTAAAAGTAAGAACTATTCATCAAAAGCTACAATGCAAAGAGTCAAAACAAGCCTCTATCTGGTATTTTGCAATAAAATATCCAACAGGATATTTGTATACAAATATATAGACAACTCTTAACAGATGAAAAAGCGAAAAGGAGAGACTGTCTTTAATGCATAATGGATTATTTCCTCAAAATCTTCTCCTTCTGAGCTGGTTTACTTAGAGAAAGAGAATTGACTATCATTCCTATAACAGGAGAGCAGACTAGGTAATCCAGAAAATTAATAGATGTAAAGTAGAAGAAAATAGCAAATATGTAAACAAATGAGAAAATATTTTTAATAAATAATCATTAATAAAATTAATAAGTAATTAGTAAATAAAAATTAAACAAAGCCATTCATTTATTTGCTATATCTTTTTTCATGTGTACTAAATATGTCTTCTAAGAGTTAAAAACTTGAATCTAGTTTTTTATAGATCACACGATTCATTTGTTGTCTGATTTTCTAGTCTCTATTGTACTTCCCTGTTATCAAATTAGTAATATCTTACTACTGATTATAGAATATTGAACATTAAGAGAAATACATGCATGACTTACTTTATTTCTTAAGCTAAATTGAAAAATTATTGATACATGAAATTTTGTGAAATATTTTTATTGAAACATTAAAAAAATCCCCAAGTTCTAATAAGAAAATTCATCCAGTGGAAAAGGGGGTTGAATACTGCAGGCAATTCCACATTTGCACACATACACTCATGGTCTCTATTTTGTCACATTTCTTACTTTCAGCTTATTTGGGGCCATATTGTCAACCACCTGATTTCTCCTATCCTACTCTATCTATAATTATTCTAGTGAACGTCAACTTACTTAACTGTGAACTTAAAACTTTACTGCATATTTATTCTTAAACTTCTAAGATTAAGGTGGGTATTAACCTTTTATCATCCCAAAGTTCTTTGAGCAACCATGTCTATTTAGGAACCACTGGGTACAGAAACTTACACCAGATGCTATTAAAATCTCCATTTAACAGAAACTAACCTAGAAGTTGACTCGTGAGTATACCAACAATACAAAATATAGTTCATTGATTGATTTTGCAATGTTATTACTTTTTTATCATATTTTTATTAATGGGCATTTCATTGAGGGTACAAGAACCCAGGTTACACTGATTGCATTTGTTAGGTAAAGTCCCTCTTATAATTGTGTCTTGTCTCCAAAAGGTGTGTCACATGCTAAGACTCCACCCCCTCCTTCCTTCCCTCTCTCTGCTCTTCCTTTTCCCTACCCCCACTCCTTCCTCTCTGCTCTACCCTTCCCAAAACCCCCACTGTGTACTAGGTCATTAATTATACTCATATCAAAATTGAATACATAGGATTCATGCTTCTCCATTCTTGTAATGCTTTACTAAGAATAATGTGTTCCACTTCCATCCAGGTTAATACAAGGCTGTAAAGTCTCCATCATTTTTAATGGCTGAATAGTATTCCATGATGGTATACCACAGCTTGTTAATCCATTCCTCATTTGGGGGGCATTTAGACTATTTCACATTTTGGCAATTTAATCCTTTTATCATAAGGACACTTGGCCTGAGACTGTTTATCACAGTTCAATTTGCAATGTTATTTTTTAAACGACAGATAATACTTGTACATATTCATGGAGTACATAGTAATGTTTTGATATATACAATGCATAGTGATCATTGGGGTAATTAGCATCACTGTCTCTCAGACATTTATCATTTTTGTGTGTTAGGAATGGTTAATATCCTCTGTCTAAATATTCAAAACTATATGTTATTAACTACAGTCATCCTACAGTAGTATAGAATACTAGAACATATTACTCCTATCCAGTTCTACCTTTGTATTCTTTAACAAATCTCTCCCTACATACCTCCCTTACATTCTCTAGTATCCTCTCTTCTACTTTTCACATATGTGAGATCAACTTTCTTTAACTTTCACATACGAGCAAAAACATGTTGTCTTTAACTTTCTATATCTGGTTTAGTTTACTTAATATAATATCTTCCAGTTCAACCCTTGTTACCAGGAATGACAGGATTTCATTTTTTTTTTAATGATTGAAAAGTATTCCCTTGTGATTTTGGTAGATATTTAATATTTTAAAAAATCTTTTCAGCTAATGTCAGGGATCCCATGCATTTCGGATCCTATATTTTTGTTTCTTTCTTTTTTCAGGAAAGAAGCACTAATTTTCCCAAATTTAACTCTGTAACTCTGTGATAATACACTTTCATATGTTTTTAGCTATAAACACATGGATTTAAATAAAACAAATTTAATTATTTATTTATTGCCTTTTCCTTGTAAAACTTCTTTGGGATACGACTTTTTTTCCAACCAGAAAGAAAAACAAAAAGAAAGATAAATATGAAATGATACCTTAACAAGGTCGATGAATACTATCTTCATTTTTATCACTTGCAAGTAAGACTTTATTTTAAATAACAATTTTATAATTTTAACTTATATAAAATGGAGATAATTATTCTGGCTTGCATACATGTAATACTCAAAATACTACACTAGTCACTTACATAAATATTTTATTTAATGATCAGAACAATCACTCAGAGAAAGTGAGAAAAAAATCAAATGAAGGAAATTTCCTATTTCACATTATTAGGGAGCAGATCTGGGATTTAAATCTAGGTCCCTATTAATACACAATGCGATAAATTTAACTTCTACATCTGATTGTCTACATATTTTCAAATCTTGCGTTTATGGGATTACAATTTGCATTGAGGGGTCTATGCTTTTATGATATAGCTTGAGCAACACAGTGCTGTTTATTGTAACTTAAAGCAAAAATTTCGAGGAGTATACAGCCAGATGTTCCAGTGCAAGAATTACAGATGTTAAGTAAGTTGATGTGTGCTTTAGCAAAATTGTAATGAAAGAAAAGATTTAAACTTTTTAATTAACACTACTTGCAATCTTTATACTATGACTTGTTTGCAGGAATAGATGTGCTTAGAAAAAAGTATTACCATTAAAAAGTTCATTCTATTGGAATCTTTTGTGCTCATTAGGTAGAGCACAAAAAAATGAGATATATTCAGAGAACATTTAAGAAAATATTTCTAGAGTAAAGATGTGGGCTCCTTTACTTAAAAAAATAGAAACAAAATATTTTGGGGTGAATTTTGTACCCTACATATGATTTGTTGATGTTTTTTCAATTTTGAAAAATTTTAAACATATCCCCAAATTAAAAGAATTTTACAGCAAACAAGTGCATACTCATCATCTAGTTCTATCATTGCCACTTTGCTTCATTTATTACATTGATACCCATGTATCCATTTTCATGAATAACTATTTTTCTCTCTCCCACTTTGCTTTTCACTAAAGAAAAATTATAGCAGAACTAACTTAGTTGTCAAAATAAACTGTACCTTCAGTATACTGGGTTTGATTATTTGTATAAAGTGCAATAAGAATAATTAATTATTAGCCATTTAGGCTCTCCTTTAAAATTGGCTTTGCTGGAATTTTTTATAAGGAATTTCAGGTTAAAAATTTGAAAGCCTTTTATGAGCCCAGGTTTTATCTGTGCCACTAGATAATAATATGCATTGGGTAAATTCCACTTCTCTTGAGGTTCCCAAGCACATTTCGATTCCCAGAACTGTCAGAAAGAGACCTTCGTTACTTACCACAGATCAGGAAATGTTACTAATGAGTATCTGGCCAGTTTTTCACAGGGCTTTTCATTGGCCTTATAAAGTTAATCTTAATTCCTTAATGCAGTCTTGATATCTCTGGAAATGCTGTTTCATACAAAACCTTGGTAAAATAACCCATAGGTTTTTTTTTCTATGTTCTATAGAACAAAACAGATTCTTATTGAACTTATGCAAATAACTGTATTATCAGAAATTAAGTATACTTACAAATGGCCTTTAAATTTCAGAGGAATAAAGGAGAGAGGAAAATTCATGTTTTATATTCTGCTTATAAGTACATATATTGCTTGAAAAGCTATAAATAGCTCAAAAAACAGAAAATGATTGTCTTAACTTCTGGAAAACAGAACATAGAAAGAATCAACAATATTTTAAACAAAAAGTCATAAAAAATTAGTTCATTTCCATGTAACTGATTTCTGTTCTGTTTGAAGCTGGGTTTGTAATACTTATAGACATGTTAATTTTCCAATGAAAGTTCTAAAAATTTGTTTTTAGTCTGAAGTTACTCAATTTTTAAAGACATCAGGAATTTGAATTCAAGAGAATCTGTTGGCCTCTTTTAATATATTTTTTTCTTTTTTTGGAAAAACTTTAGACTTAGTTACAAAAAATTTTTTTTCTTTTTTTTTCTTTTGAGATGGATTGAAATTATTACCAACAATATATGTTAGGACAGACCAATGTCTTATAATATTGGAATATGCATATAATTATAATTCACACAAAATTAATTATCATTTCATATTTGACAAGGTTTTCTATAGAAATAAGCCTAATTTGTTTTTCTCAGGTTCAGAACCTGTCAGCCTCAGTGCATGTGGTCTGTGCTGTAACCACTGTACTACAAGTACCAAGTTTCAAATTTAGAGTTTTTATTTTGGAAGGTTTATTAAATATCAAAAGCTTAAAACATTTTTTAAACAAGATTATAAGTCAAAAGATTTTAAAGAAAATACATAGTCAATTGGATTACATGTAAACTTCTTCACAAAATCTCTTTTATGAGCTTCATTCAACCTGCATAGATAATCTACAAACATCCTAAATCTTCTTTAACTTTTGCCCTGCCTTTCACTTTCTTAAACAACCATTTTGCTTCAGGACAAATTTATTGATTCTATCTTTACACAATACTGTTTTTCTTTCTGTCTAATTTTCTTTATTTTAAAAAATCCCTTTTCATAAAATAGAATTACAGTTAACTATTCACTTGCCAAACTGATAATTGGAAGTATTAAAAGGTAAGAATCTTTCTCTTTAACAAAGACTCAGTTTTTTCAACAATTTAAATAACCAAGTTATTACATTTTATAAATGAGAGACATTTTATGAAATATAACATTGATACAGGATTTTTCCACTCCAGGCTAGACAGGGAATCTTTATTTTTCAGGCTCAGGTAAGCTCAGAAATCAGGTTTCTATTTCTAGGCACAGACACATTGCAGGCTATACCCTTTGAGCCCTAGTAAGGTTATGAATAAAGCAGTCTTGGACATTTTGGATAGCTTCACCCTGACTAAGGATTACACACATCCTCTCCACAGAAAAAAA